>JAHHZJ010001327.1:0-128080 GCA_021437245.1 Aegilops speltoides
GTCATATCATTGAAGGGCATTTATGTCTTATCATGTCGGGCTGCTCCTAGGCTATAAATAGCCGCCCCTACAACCACTAGTTGGTTGGCTGCTCCGAGAGAACTTGACACTTGTCATTTGAGAGCAACCCATCCTCAGGGACTTTGGCGAAAATCATCAAGTGAGGAAAATCCCAAAACCAAACCCCACAAACCCAAAGTGATTGAGCATCATGAAGAATTTGATCTTGCGTGGATCCGCGCTTGTTACCTTTGAAGACTGTGCTTCTTCCAGACGGTTAGGCGTCAAGGTCTAGAACATCAAGAGGAATTGTGGATCGCCGAGTGACCAAGTCTGTGAAGGTTTGGAAGTCACTGAAGACTTACCACGAGTGATTGGGACGAGGCTGCGTGGTCTTAGTTCAAGGAGAATACGGTGAGGATGGGTGTCTGAGTTGCGGCTCGAGAGGCGGGTGTCCGGGACTGTGTCCTCGAGTTTAAATACTCGGCCGCTCCAACCAGACGTCTAACCGAGGCAGCAGTTGAACTGGTTTACCAAATCATTGTCTTCACCAACCGATTGGTTCTATTTCCTCAACTCTTTCATTTCCTCATTTACGTGTTGAATGTTGTTCATATCGTGCTTGAAGACTTTGATGAAGACTTTCACAAATTCCTCAGTTCAATTTCTTGATCTGTTTGTCTTCATCTTGTTATCTGTGTTTACGCTTTACGTACTCTGTTTTAGTCTTCATTTCATCATCTTGACTATGTGTGTATCTGTTATGTTTACTTACGAGTACATATTCTGCTGCAAGTAGTTCTTCGCTAAGGAATTTCCTCACTGGCAAATTCCTCAGTGAAGAATTCACAAAAATCGCCTATTCACCCCCCTCTAGTCGATATAACGCACTTTCAATTGGTATCAGAGCGAGGTACTCCCTTGTTTTGTGTGATTTTGGTTTAACCTTTGGAGTTTCAGTTATGTCGACCTTGGTATGATCAAGGTCTCATTTGGGTGTCCTACCTTTGATGGAGCGGACTACCCCTCTTTGGAAGAACAAGATGCGAATGCATCTTGAGGCAATTGACAATGATCTCTGGTATGTTGTGGAAAATGGTGTTCCCTCTGTCACTGAAACACTGACCGCTACCGATGTGAAGAGATTGAAACAACTCGATTCTCAAGCAAAGAATATCATATGTGGTCATCTGAGCAAAGGGCGGTATGGAAGAGTGAGTGCTTTGGAAGCGCTAAGCTTATACGGGATAGGCTGTCCAAAGTAAATGAAGGAGTTTCAACTCGGTGTGACTCTCGAGTCGATGTTCTTGGAATCTCTTCAACCGCTTCAAAAGACTCGACAATGAGAATGTCCAACAAACCTTTGATCGCCTCATCGACATCTCAAATGAGCTTCAAGCCCTCGGTGCCACCGACATCACCGATCATGAAGTTGTGAAGAAACCACGAGGTCACTTGATTCCTCATTTGATACTCTGGACCGATGATACAAGAACGTCTTGACTACAAGTCGCTTGATCCCGCCGATATCCTCGAAAGGCTAAACACTCACGAGTTCGACTTCTTTCAAAAAGAGATCTCTATGGCTCAAACTATGGCAAACCACGTGCCACGAAGGCTAAGGTTGTGTCGACTCGAGAATGTGAGGATTACGGAAGTAGCCTTGGTGATCTGAAGAAGCGAGCAGGATCTAGCTACGCTTGTGAAGAAATTCGAAGTTCACAAGGCGTGGTCGCTTTGGAAAACCCTCAAGAGAAATGATTCCTCATCCGGTGACTACAAAGAAGACTTTGCCACAAATGCAAGAAGCCTGGTCACTACATTCAAGATTGTCCTCAGTGGGAAAAGGAAATGAAGAAGAAGAAATACAAGGACTACAGTTCTGATGATATGAAGAAGAAGAAGAAATCATCAAAATCTTCGTCATCAAAACCCTCGAAGTCTTCATCTCACAAGAAGGGCAGCTCCAAGAAAGCTCGGGCCTTCATTGGCAAGGAAATGGACTCTGAAGCTGAATCTGAGGAAAATGATGAAGAAGAGGAATCTGAAGAATCTGAGTCTGGGGTGGCGAGTCTGGCCGTTGCTACTGCTTTCATCAGCAAGTCCATCTTCAACACTGAAGAAACTGACTCCACCGACAAGCCTGATGAAGATAATGATGGCTACGCTCCCACCTATTGCTTCATGGCAAAAGGAGCTAAGGTACTCAAATACAACTCCTCGATTCTAGTGAAAATGAATCGATGAGGATCTTAAGCCTAGATACTCTAAACTTGCTAAAATTCTTTGTGAAACAACAATGGGCTCTTGAAAAGGTTCAAAACATGCTAGATAAAAGTGATGATATGTTGGGTGAAGAAATGGATCGCACTAAAGCCTTGGTGAAAATCTTGAGAGACTTGATCTAGGTATGATAATCTTCAAGGTCATCATAACTCTCTCTTGTGCGATCATGAGAAACTTTCATATGAATTTCTTCAAGAAAAGCAAGATCATGAGAAGCTTTCTCTTGAAGCTCTTCAAAAAAGGAAGATCTTGAAAAGCTAAGAGTGCATTATGAAGATCTTGAAGGGCGCGATTCATTACTAGCTCAACAAATCAGCGCTTCTCGGGAAAAATTTGTTCCTCCATGTTTAAAGTGCATTGAGCGTGAATCGCTAATTCTTCACTGAATGTTCAAATGCTTCAAAAGCTACAAATTCTTCATCGCCTCTGCTATCACTAATTCCTCATCCGAGGACATTGCTAGTATCCTTGACAATGCAGGTTGAAGGAATTGTACATGACGAGCATGTACAAAAGCCTCAAAGGGCATCGAGACACTTTGTGATGTGCTCAAAAGCAGATCCTCAACGAAACCCTAGGAAAGAGGGTATTGCCTTTGAGAGGAAACTCAATCTTGATGGAACATATTGGAAGCTTTGAAAAGTACCCCAAAACCTCATGGGTTTTTGCAAAGGGACCTCGATTGATCCATCTAACTTATCCGGCTTTACATGTGAATCTCCTCATTCTTCTGATGAGTCATTTGACTCCAACTACAAACTGTTCAAAAATCAGAATGGTGAAGTATTTGCTAGAAATGTTGGCACTAACTGCAGGAACGGTTCCCCTATGAAGAAAATCTGGGTTCCCAAAAGCAGTGTTAAAAGTCTTCAGGTGAATGTCCTCATGACACCACCTGTGAAGAACAGGAACCCCAGATCAAATTCCTCATATGGACCAAATTCTTCACGAGGATCAAATTCCTCAACTGGATCAAAGTCCTCATATGATTATCATCGTGCTAACAACTCTGTCTTGCAGGGTAGAGCTAAGGGCTATGAATGTGTTCATTATTCTTCAAATCATTATGTTCATAAGTCCTCGAAGAATTACTCTGCTTATTCATATGCATACCCTAACCCCTCTTATGCTAAGCGAAATGGTTTGGCATCTTTGCCACCCTTCTCACATGGTGCTCGCAGGATGATGAACTCTTTGCCACCCCTCCAGATGTGGGTGGTGAAGAAAAGAACTAATCTCTTCTGCAGGTCAGGTCTCGGGCGTGCTCTAACTTCGAAGAATTTCTTTGGGGACCGACAAAAATGCACGATAGGGCCGCAGCGAATCATGATGAAATGAACTTTCATTTCACACGTCCTCATCTTTGCTATAATCGATTCGCTTGATGAAATTCATCGATGAACTTGATATCATATTCTTCTCTGATGAAGCATATGAGATTGTAAGCTACACTAATTCATCTGCAGGATGATCAACCCAAAACCACTGAATGGGTCCTTGATAGTGGATGTACAAATCACATAACTGGTGACAAGAGTCTATTGATGGATGCTCCCTTATCACCTTCACCTCTGAAGCATATCATCTTTGCTGACAAAGGCAAAAGTCAGGTATTGGGTTTTGGTAAGGTTGCTATCTCTAAGGATAAGCACATGGACAAAGTCATGCTTGTTGAGTCCTTAGGATAGAATCTTATGTCAGTCTCAATGCTTTGTGATCTTGATATGGTTGTTGTCTTTGGCAAATATCATTTGTGTTGTGATTATGGGTAGCGATTCCAAAGTCTTGAAGGCTTTAGGAGAGGAGATCTGTATATTGTTGATTTCTCTGAGGACCACAACCAGTGTGTGTCTACTTGCAAAAGCTTCGAAGGCTGGCTATGGCATCGGCGACTTGGTCATGCAGGCATGAGGAATTTGAACACGCTTGCAAAGAAGAAGCATGTCATTGGCATTGAGAATGTCAAATTCCTCAAGGATCACTTATGCGGAGCATGTGAAGCGGAAAAATGACCAAGGCCAAGCATCCAAGAAAGACTATCATGACCACTACCGTCCATTGAATTGCTTCACATGGACCTCTTGGACCTAACCATTATTCAGCGGTCACTAATGATGCATCTCTATATGGTTTTGTCATTGTTGATGATTATTCTCGATATACATGGGTACACATTGTTACTTACAAACATGAAGTGCGGGAAGTCTTCAAGCGATTTTCCTCGAGGGCTTCAACCAACTTTGGTGTGAAGGTCAATCATATCGAAGTGACAATGGAACCGAGTTCAAGAATTCTGGTCTTGATGCCTATCTTGATGAACTTGGTATTACTCATGAATTATCTGCTCCCTATACTCCTCGTGAGAATGGCGTCGTGGAGCGCAAGAACAGAACTCTTGTTGAGATGGCTCGCACTATGCTTGATGAATACAAAGCGCCTCGGCGCTTTTGGATTGATGCAATTGATCTTGCTGCCACATCATCAACAGAGTATATCTTCACAAATTCTTCAAGAAGGCGCCTATGAACTCCTCACCGACAAGAAACCCAATGTGAGTTATTTCAAAGTCTTGATTGCTAAATGTTGGATTAGAGATCCTCACCACAACTCTAATTTGCACCGAAAGCACATGAAGGTTTTATGCTTGGTTACGGAAGGACTCGCACACCTCTGAGTCTTCAACATTGTTCTTCACAAGATTGTTGACCTTTGTAGATGTGCGATTCGATGAAACTAATGGCTCGCAAAGAGAGCACCTACCTTCGTGTTAGATGAACCAGCATCGAGGATGCTATCAAGCTCAAGGCCACCGAGGATGTCATTCCTCTTGAAGAATCTGTTGAAGAATTCATTCCTGTTCATGAAGAGCGTCGGTGATGCACTGAAGAACATGATGAGGAAAATGGTCTTTGAAGAAAATGCTGATCAAAATCCTCGGCGACAACCAACTCATCCACGCGTTGCAAAAGAAGTGCAAGTGGAGAAGATCATCGATGACATTAGTGCACGGGTCCTCTCACACGCTCAAAAGCCTCACACTTATCTAAATTTTGTGGGCACTATGCTTTTGTCTCTATTTCAGAGCCCACTAAGGTAGATGAAGCATTTACGGAGCGAGTGGATTCAGGCTATGCAAGAAGAATTACATCGATTCGAGTGAACAATGTCAGGAGGCTGGTCAATCGCCTGCATCCTCGCAAGCATAATATCATTGGCACAAAGTGGATCTACCGCAACAAACAAGATGAAAATGGCCTTGTGGTGAGGAATAAGGCACGACTAGTAGCTCAAGGCTACACACAGGTTGAAGGAATTGATTTCGATGAAACTTTTGCACCTGTTGCTAGACTTGAGGCTATTCGCATTCTACTTGCCTATGCTAACCATCATGATATCATCCTATATCAAATGGATGTGAAAAGTGCATTCCTCAATGGTAAGCTTGAGGAAGAAGTATATGTTGCTCAACCCCCAGGTTTTGAAGATCCCAAGAATCCTGACAAAGTCTTCAGACTCAATAAGGCCCTCTATGGCCTCAAGCAAGCCCCTCGGGCGTGGTATGACACATTGGAGGAATTCTTCGTGAAGAATGGCTTCACACCCGGTTCACTCGACCCTACTCTATTTACTAAATCATATGATGGTGAACTGTTTGTGTGCCAAATATATGTTGATGATATTATCTTTGGCTGTACTAACCAATGATACAGTGATGAATTTGCCTATATGATGAGTGAAGAATATCAAATGTCTATGATGGGAGAGTTGAAATTCTTCTTAGGTCTTCAAATTAAATCAATGACACAATGGCATATTTATATCTCGGAGAAATACCTCAAAGATGTCTTGAGGAAATTCGGCATGCAAGATTGCAAAGGCGTCAAAATTCCTATGCCCACAAATGGCCATCTATGCCTTGATGAAAATCGTATTGACTTGATCACAAGGTATACCGCTCCATGATTGGTTCTTTATTGTACTTATGTGCATCTAGGCGGATATAATGCTTAGTGTTTGCATGTGTGCCCGATTTCAAGCTGCAGAAGGAATCATACCATAAGGCTGTGAAGCATATTCTTGATATCTAGCTCACAGACCAACACTAGGATTATGGTACCCCAAGGGCTCTGCTTTTGATCTCATTGGATATTACGACTCGACTATCTTTGGTGATCGTGTAGACCGCAAGTCAACATCGGCACTTGTCATTTCCTCGGACGATCTTTGGTGCATTGGTCCTCGAAGAAAGCGAACTGCGTATCCTTTGTCTCTGCTGAAGTTGAATACATTCTGCTGGCTCATGCTGTGCTCAAGCTGCTTTGGATGAAGCAAACCCTCAAGGACTATGGCGTCAACGTGAAGAATGTGCCTCTCCTCTGCGACAATGAGAGTGCCATCAAAATTGCTCACAACCCAGTTCAACACTCGAAGACTAAGCACATCCAGATTCGTCATCATTTTCTTCGTGATCATGTGTTGAAGGGCGATATCTCCATCGAGCATGTGAAGACTGAAGAACAGCTAGCGGATATCTTCACTAAGCCCTTGGATGAGAAGAGATTTAGCAAGTTGCGATGTGAGCTAAATATCTTAGAATCTTCGAATGTTCTTTGAAAAGGACACACTTCCTAACCCTTATGCATAATTGATGACTTAGATGTGCAACACATGAAGAAACATTTTTCTTCAATCAATGAAGAATAACATTCTAAATGTGAAGAAATTAATGAAGAATTTGATTCTCAGAACCCTACGACAATTGTACGCGGTGTCTGAAATCATCATTCTTATACGGTGGGCTACGCCACCACAAAAGTTGAAAATCTTCAATTTGAGTTTTTCCTCATTTTTGAAATTCCTCAGTTTTTCAAATTCTTCAACTTTACAAAATCTTCACTATTTCCGTCGTTTTTCTTCATTGGCTATATATATATATGAGTGTATGTCCTCTATAGCATTCACTTATTGCTATTTCTTCAAGTTGCAATTTCTGCTAAGTGAATGTGATCGGACCCTTCCCCCTCTATGCTATACTCAACCTAATCTATTCACAAATTCTTCATGTGCGTTCTGATTGACACTCGTTCAAAGTCTTCACTGTGTCCTTGACAGCTGAAGAAATTGCGAACGAATTTTTTAAAACAAATCTTATCCAGATTTTTGGTTTTACCGCTCAAACCGTTCCGTATCCCACGATACATTAGTTTAATCACCCACGATCTTACGATCTCATACGCACGATGCGTGGGTGACACATGTCGCGTGAAGAAGAAAGGGCAGGGGCATGTTAGTCCCAAAATCTTGGCGAACAGTTTTTACGATGGCTATAAATACCCTCTCCTTCCTTACTTCATTTACTCGCTTTCGATCATTGTGTCTCACTCGAGCTCTCCTCAAACCCTAGCGCCGCCGCTACTCCATCGCCGTCGGTTAGGAAGAGCTTCACTGCCTCGACCTCGTCGCCGTCGTACTCGCGCCGGCCGCGGAAATCTTCACTCCGCCGCCGCCGTAGCTGTCTCCCTCTGCCAAGTTAGGGCGTGGGAGATCTAACATGACGAACTTCACTATAGTTCATCTCTGTTCGTCGTGTTCTTCAGTTCAGGTAATTAAAAGTCACTTTTATTACTCGCTTTGATTCTCAAATATTTCTGAAAATCTTCAAAGGTGTTTTTGTTCCTCAAATCTTCACATATAAACACCTCACACACTGTATGCTCTTGATTTATCTCTCTAAGCATTCATTTCTTCAAGATTCCTCAATTGTGCAGATTTTCAGTCTGTACAACTCTGGAACCTGAGACAAAACGCTTAGTGAAATTCCTCAAAGCTCAACTGGTCAAATTCCTCAAAACTTGTTCCTTTTGAAAAATCGTCTGAGAACGCATATGACCTCTCCAAATTCCTCGCACCTACACTCTGTTCACAGGTACTCATGTCTGCTGCTGAATCACTAGGTTCTCATCAACTTAACTCATTTGCAGCGTTTCTCAAAGAAAAACTGCATACTTCTTCAGAGTGCTCTATTGTTCAAATTCCTCATCTGAAGAAAATGGCAGAAGGCAAGAGACCGCAGAAGGGAGGAAAGAAACCGGAGGTCATGACTGCCTTTGAAATCCCTGATGAAATATACAAAGATTACTGCACACCTGATGAAGCCAAGTTTGGCAAGGAGACCAAAAATCAGCGCAAAGTGCGCATACAAAGGATAGAAAGAAGATGGGCACGAGAATGGAGGGAATATCGCTATGTTACTCCCAAGTACATGAGGAAATTCGCCTTAAACCCTCCATGCCCAAGAGCTCCTTTGGCTTTGGCCAAGTCACGATCCCACTGACATCAAGCGTGGTGAAGACTTTCTGAAGAATGGTCCAGCGCCAAGCCAAATTGGCAAGACAGGCCAAGGAGGCAGTGAGGAAATTCAATGAGGATTCTGCTGCTGCTGCTGCTGCTGAGCCCTCGGTCAAGCCGAGGAAATCAATGCCGAAGAAGCCTGCTCACAAGCCAAGTGCTTCACCATCAGCGCCCTCACGGCCCAGTTCCTCGGCCCGCGCCCTCACGGCAAATTCCTCGAGACATTGCTGCTCACTCAAAATCCTCGGCAGCTCCTCCAAGTCCTCAACTCCTGTGCATCGGCTACATGTCAAAGGACTCAGGTTTCTCAATTGCTTCTGGTGTCTCAGCAAGTTCCTCAGCTGCACCAATGTCCTCATCAGGCCCCCTCTGCCGAAGACAAAAACAACAGCTGGACGCGGTCCTCGGCCAAGTCCAAAGAAGAAACAAGTTGCCTTCAACGTGCCCTCTGATGATGAAGCTTCTGATGAAGAACTTGCAAAAATCATCAGAGACACACTGACCAGGGCCGCTAGAGCCAAAAGAACAAATGTGCCTCTGCTTTTGGATCCGAAGAAGATCCTTGACTTCATCGACCTATGGCATCAGGATCCAAACACTCCCATACCGGATTTTCCACTGACTCCTGGTCAAAGTCATATGCTGAGCCATTTCATCGCTGAAGAGAAATGGAAATTTGAAAAGGCGCGTGAATTAAAGAGAACACAAGCCAGAAAGGAGAAGCTTCTGAGGAAGAACATTGTCAACTTGACTCCTGAAGAACTTCTCAAAGCACAATCTGAGATCCAAGCCCTCAGCAAGGATTTCGATGCTTACAATGCTGATTGGCAAGGAGCCAAGGTGAGATTAAATCAATTTGACGAAGAAAATGACAAGCTATTGCAGCCCCATCGCAACACGAAAATCCTCGGTGAAGACTCTGCTCGACTTGTCGAAGAACATGCCAAGACTTGCTGATGACTTTCAAACATCTTGATGAGAATACAAGTGCTGTGGTGATGACCCCATTCCACCACCGATGAAATTCCTGGGCATCCACTAGTGGTGCGCTGAAGAAATCAAGAGATCAGGAAGCGCACGGTTGCGCTCAAGAAAGCTGTACCACAGTCCTCGGCTCCTCCTGCGCCAACACCAACTCCAATTCTTCCGCTCGCTTATGGCGTGAAGAAGACCAAGGCTGCAGAACGAGCTGCAGTGAAGAAGAGGAAGGCATCAGCTGCGTCAAATTCCTCGGCTGCGAAGAAAATGAAGCCAATGACCAGCCCACTTGAAAATCCTATTGATGCCATTCCCATTTCCTCCATGTCGTCTAAGGAAATTGTTCCTTATGGAGAAGATTACACGATCCCAAGCGGATCTGATGAAGAAAATCAATCTGTTGCTACCTCAGAACAGTTAGATGAAGAAATTGAAGTGGAAACAATCCCTTCAACACTAGTTGTTTCCTCACCCATGCCTCAGTTCACAGCTGAAGAGGCTGGTGTTGAGGAAATTGAACAAGAAAATGAAGACGTGGATATTGGATGCACTACACCAGTGATGAACGATGACTTTTGGGAAAGTCAACATCCCAATACTCCTCTCTTCACTCCGATTCAACAAGTCCCTCAGTCCCCGGCTACAACTGTTCAATTGGGCTCTGAAGAAACTCATCCCACATCGACTGTTCATGAAGAAATTCCAGCCACTAGCGCTGAAGAACCTGCTGTTGATCCCCAAACTGCACAAGAAGAGGAACCAGAAATTCCTCAGCCTGAAGAACCTGAGATTGCGATTCCTGAGGTTGTGCTGCAAATCACTGATATTCCTATGCCCAAACCGAAGAATCCGTTCTCAAGCAAGCAAAAATTCAAGGCTGAAGACTTCTTCTCTGAGCATGTGTTCTTCACTGCCTACAATCCATATGACTCTGCTCGCATGAGGAAAAGACGCTTCTGGACTCCTACTCAAGCAAACTTCTATTCCTCAGTGCTCTTTGACAAGGACAAAATCTTCGATCATGAGCATATTCCTCATGTGGATATGGAATCATTGCCATGCTTCGAGCCAGTCCTCGAGTTATTCATGATGCGGCTGCTGAATTTACTGCTTGATATCTCGTGGATGGAATGAAGAACTCATTCTTGAGTTCTATGCCACCGCACATCATGGCGATCTTTGAAGATATCAATTCATGGGTGCTGGATTGGATGACAGAGAACACTCACTACAAGGCACCAGCTACTGAATTGCTTCGTGTCCTTCCTCTTGATCCTCCCCATGAAACTGCACGTTGCATCTACAATGACCGCGAACTGTCTGATCACTTTATGCAAGTGCTCATGAAGCCGTTGAAGCCAGGATAGGCCCCTCGAACCAAATTCCTCGTCAAGGAATTGCTGTATGTGCCTCGGACTGTCTATAGAATCTTGACTAAGACAATGAGTCCCATCAAAGGCCACAACTCAAATGAAGAAGATGTCGTTGGCATCATGAAGAACATGCTTTTCAATATCATTCATGGCGTTCCTGTCAACTTCCATGATTTCTTCATGAGGACTCTGGCTAATGTTGCAATGTCACCTTTTGAGCTGAAGCCATATGTGCCTTGGATTATGGGATTCATAAGGGCAAGATCTTCACTGAACTACAAGGCTGACACTCTGAACCATGGCAGCTACTTGCCTCCCATTGAAGTCCTCAAGCGACCAGTTTCATCATCTGATGATAAGGGCAAGGCAACAGCTGTGATTGATGAAGGCACTCGTCCATTGGATGGTCAATTTCGCAAGGCTGCATCTTACTCCACCAATGATGATTCTGCAACACATGACACTGCCGCAAATACCTCAGCCAAGCAAAAGCCTCAAGCAACAAAGCACCTGAGGTGATGATGATCGTGAGTTACACCTCGGTCTTCATCGGAAGGTTGAGCATAATCGAAATGGGTGAAGCGTCAATTTGCTGTAATTCTTCACAACATGACCTCAACCCACAATGCAGTGAAGAAAAATCAGTACTACCTTCATGAAACCCTCAACCGCACTTGGGCTGTTCTTAATCATGTATATTCCGCGGAAGAATTGAAGACTATGGGTCTTCAGGAAGCATTTGACTGGTCTGCACCACCTCCGAAGAAATTCAAGAGAGTCAAAGTTCCTGATTTGGTGGCCAGTTCTTATTATTCATCACGTGAAACTGATGAACATGAAGATTTGGACGACACTGCGGCAGGCCCTACTTCAACATCCAACCCCGACAACGCTGGCGCTCCTCCATCAACTTGAAAATCTTGAGGCGTTAGTCCTCGGCCGATCCTTTTGGTCATTTGATGACAAAGGGGGAGAAATCTGAGTTAGTCTTCAAGCGGGTTTTATATTATGGCCGTTTTTATTAAGATACAACTCTCGTTCTTCCGAAAGTTTTATTGGATCGAGTTGTAATCTTAAATCCGATGGTGCCCTGATACTTTTGGTCGTGCTCTGATGCTTTTGATGCATTGAGCTCTGAAACTTTTGATGTGCTATTCCGCATGTTTATTCCTCATCAATATTATTGCACGCATGCTGAATCTCATCAGGCACCATATTTCATCATGCATTTCAAATTCTTCATATAAAATGCGTGTATGAATTACAAGATATAGGGGGAGATCTCCATGATTCAATTCTTCAAATGTGCATTGCCTCAAAAGCAAATTCCTCACTATGCACATACTCAGGGGGAGTTCTTCTATATCTTGCAATCAAAGTCCTCAATATCAGTATTTACACTTCATATGTTTATCCCCGTTGAAAACTTAACCTATGTTGTCATCAATCACCAGAAAGGGGGAGATTGTAAGTGCATCTAGTGCCCTTAGTGATTTTGGTGTATTGAAGACTTATAGGTTAAATGGCTGATCGTTGTGAGTGT
This sequence comes from Aegilops speltoides, assembly GCA_021437245.1. NCBI lineage: Eukaryota > Viridiplantae > Streptophyta > Magnoliopsida > Poales > Poaceae > Aegilops > Aegilops speltoides. Next base: position 12,532 of record JAHHZJ010001327.1, read on the forward strand.
ACACAGGTCTACAAGTCTATGAGGAGTTTGATATTCTGAGAGAAAGTCGACCCCTAAAATGAAGTTCTTCAATGAAGACTTTGATATTCGAAGACTTTTCGAAGACTTTGAAAGTGAAGAAATTGGTGTGACCTTGAAGACTTGATATTCATTCGAGGAATATGAAGCGTGAAGACTTTTGTTTTCGTAGTTTCATTTTCTCTTTCTTGAGTCATAGGAAACACGTCTTTGTTAAAGAGGGTCGAGGAAATACTAAGGAAAAATTTCCATGTGATGCTCAACTCAAAATCCTACACCTACCGAAGCCATTGGAAATCTCATACAGATCGGTCAAGTTCTTGATGTGAGAAGCAGTTCTTACAGTCTTGATGACTTTCTCGATCGAGGAGTTAGGAATTCGCCAGTCTGAATTGCCTACGATGAGAACATGATAGCCCCGAGGAATTTGAGAGTCAAATTTCCAACCATTGCTGTGCTGCGTGCCGGCTGTACCAAAATATCTTATCCACCTAACGGTCATATCATTGAAGGGCATTTATGTCTTATCATGTCGGGCTGCTCCCTAGGCTATAAATAGCCGCCCCTACAACCACTAGTTGGTTGGCTGCTCGAGAGAACTTGACACTTGTCATTTGAGAGCAACCCATCCTCCGAGGACTTTGGCGAAAATCATCAAGTGAGGAAAATCCCAAAACCAAACCCCCACAAACCCAAAGTGATTGAGCATCACTGAAGAATTTGATCCTGCGTGGATCCGATGCTTGTTACCTTTGAAGACTGTGCTTCTTCCAGACGGTTAGGCGTCAAGGTTTAGAGCATCCAAGAGGAATTGTGGATCGCCGAGTGACCAAGTCTGTGAAGGTTTGGAAGTCACCTGAAGACTTACCACGAGTGATTGGACGAGGCCTGCGTGGTCTTAGTTCAAGGAGAATACGGTGAGGACTGGGTGTCTGAGTTGCGGCTCGAGGCGGGTGTCGGGACTGTGTGTCTTCGAGTTTAAATACTCAGCCGCTCTAACCAGACGTACAACTGAGACAGCAGTTGGAACTGGTTTACCAAATCATTGTCTTCACCAACTGACTGGTTCTATTTCCTCAACTCTTTTATTTCCTCATTTCTGTGTTGAATGTTGTTCATATCTGTGCTTGAAGACTTTGACTGAAGACTTTCACAAATTCCTCAGTTCAATTTATTCAGTCTGTTTGTCTTCATCTTGTTATCCTGTGTTTACGCTTTCTGTACTCTATTTTAGTCTTCATTTCATCATGCTGACTATGTGTATATCCTGTTATGTTTACTTCTGAGTACATATTCCGCTGCAAGTAGTTCTTCGCTAAGGAATTTCCTCACCAGCAAATTCCTTAGTGAAGAATTCACAAAAAATCGCCTATTCACCCCCCCTCTAGTCGATATAACGCACTTTCAACACCCAAAGAAGAAACAATGTTGAACAAGTGTTTGAAAAAAGTTAATCAAACATTTGGAAAATGTTAATTCTAGAAAAAATGTTTTATCATTTAAAAATGTTAAAAATATATACAAAAAACTCAGTTTTCGAAAATCAGTAAACCATGTAATTGAAAACAGAGAAAAATGATTTTAAAAAAAACAGTGGAGAAAACCGGGCCATTTCGCCCAAGTAAGGCGCGCCATATACTTTATCAATAAACCTGCGGTAGCACAGTGGTTAGCCGCTCTGGTTATTAACTTTGAGACATGAGATCAAATCCCCTCGCCCGAATAATGTAAGTCTGTATTTTTTCTTGTTTTATGTTCTCCACATAAAGCGAGGAATAGCTGTCACTTCCAGCAGAAGACACGAGAGCTGCGGTATTCATGGGCGCTGGTTGAACTAGGCCAACGTCCCGACGACGGAATCTAATGCACGACAGTGGCTCTTCTTTCTTATGGAGACATTATCACATGAGTAGATGACGGTCACTCTATGAGCCGCATATGGTCATCTCGACATAAGGCTATACATGAAGGGATCTTCCAAACACTGGCGTTCATTTGAGCTTGAGATTGTGCAGGAAAAAAAAATATGCGCGTGCCAGTTGCAGGGAAAAAATATGCGCGTGCCAGTTGCTGCACCTACGAGTTCTGGAGTCCAACGACCCAAGCTACCCCCCTGGACATGCAAAAAATCATGTTGATGGGGCTGTACGACCAGGAAGGGGGGAGCTCGGCCTCGGCTGTTTGCAGAGACAACGCCGGAAATTAAATCGGCAGTTCCTCTCTTGTCATTGAAGGGGTCTTTGACCCTTTGGTGCTGGAAGCAATAGCTTGTCGAGAAGCTGCACAAGACCTTCACCTACAAAACATTGTTATAGCATCTGATTCAAAGCAAGTGGTGGAAGATATAAAACTTGGCAATCATGGAAGAATTGGACTAGTCATCACTGAGATAAAATAGAACATCTACTTTTACTTGTACTTTATTTTTGAAGGTCGCGCGGTCAATGTCGACGCATATAGTTTAACCAGTTTTTCTCTTTCATTGGCCCCAGGTCGTCATGTTTGGTTTGGCCAACCACATGCCCAAATTTTGTCCCACTACCTATGGTTTTTGATTAATAAAGTTTAGCCTCACCCCTAAAAAAACTGTCGCGGCAAATCTCAATTTTTTTTGAGAAACTGGCAAATCTCAAGGCCCAGTTGAAGAAGCAACATACTGGCCTAGGAGAAGAAGCCCAACGCTGGAATGCTTCACGGTTTGATTTTTTGTGCCCTGTACGTGTAAAGCGACCACCATAGTTGATGTACATGGATATATGAGCATATATATTAGAAAGAATTTGCAAAATATATTGATCAGGCTGATTGTTCTGCTGACAGGACTGACTCTCCTTTGGTAGATTGGCGTCTCTGCCACCAAATGAACCACATAGCGACCAAAATTAGTTTGGCTATTGGTATTTCATGCGAGAGCAACTAGTAGACAATCGCTCCTTCGGGAGCCTCCCAACGATCATTTAGGGTGGGCTGAGAGTACGCCACTCAGCCACCACGTGTCGCGCTCTAGGCGTTTCTTTGGATTTTTTATTTTTATTTTTACGCACGGGTTTTTTTCCTTTTTTGGTCTTTTGTTTTTTCACCGGTCTTTCTTAGCTTTTGGACGAAAAAAATGCGTGAAAAAATGCCTTTTTTTGCTTGTGCGAGTGCCTCTCGGAAACGGAAAAAACATATTCTTTTTCCTTCCAGGAGAGGCATGATTTTACTTCCGCGAGAGGTACAGTTTTGTTTTCATGGGAGGCGGCCATGCCGCTCGGAAATGGAAAAATGTGTTTCGTTTTTTCTTTTTGCTTCCGCGAGAGACACGGCCGTGCCGCTCGGAAAGGGTAAAACGCGCTTTCTTTTTTCATTTTGCTTCCGCGAGAGGCACGGTTTTGTTTTCGCGAGAGGCCATGCCTCTCGGAAACGAAGAAAAACACGTTTTTTTTCTTCCACGAGAGGCATGGTGACCGTGCCTCTCGGAAACGATTTTTTACTTCCGCGAGAGGCACGGTTCTGCTTCCGCGAGAGGCATGGTCGTGCCTCTTTCGGAAAGAGAAAACAACATGCTCCTGTTCGTTTTTCCTTCCGGTTTTTTCTAAAAAAAGTTTTTCAAAATCTATCATCATTAGATCTAGTTTGGAAGATCTCGACGTGAGGAATCCAATGGTGAAAACGGGTCAAGATTTGAACGCCCGTTTAAGAGGTAAAAACGTTTTGAATAGACGGATCTACGAAGAAAGAGAAAACACCCAGGTTGCGACAAGTGGCGCGCATGTAGTGCGCCACTTGTTGTAACCTGGGAGTGTGAGAGTGATCTTTGAAAGAAGTACTCCTCAATTAATGATTTTGATTTCATGCATCATAGTGCGACGGACCAAAATCTCTAGGTCCTGCCGCACGGCCCGATCAATTTCATCATTAAGACCCAACTCGTGTTAGAAGTATGCTTTAGAGATCATAATATTGTATTATTTTATTTCAGTGTTCATAATTTAGAGTTTATATTCTATGCTATTAGAAAGAATTTACAAAATATATTTGGCATTAAGTTACCTCTGCCCCTGGTCATAGATCTCATAGCAGAACACCTGCAGATCAATGACGATCCCGGAAAGCCGCAGAACAAAATCCTCTACACACTCACCATCCTTGAACAACAGATTCCAGCCAGACACGCTCGACGCCGATGCACATCGTGCGCATGGCATTCCAGGCATCCTTGGCCTTAGAGCATCTCCAACAGACGCGCTAAATAAGCGCCGCGCTGAAAAATTAGTCATTTTTGCGCGCGCTACCACTCTGGGCGTTCAGCGGACCTGCACCTGCTCCCGCGTGCTGGACACTCAACCGCCCGCTCGCAGCTCCACCTACCCCATCCAGCCGCTGGCGCCGCCGTCGGCCGCGCCGCCCCATTTCTTTCGGCGACTGTTCCGGCGCTTCCCCGACCTCTAGTCACCGCCGCCCCTCGCGCGCAGCAGTCGTCCGACGAACAGCGCCCGGTCGCAAACTGCCGCTCGACGCCCGCAAGATGTTGGACAAAACGCCAGCAAGGTATGTATTGCTTGAACTTCACATTTTTTACATGAATTTGGTGCATGTTGTTTGTAGTTTATAGCTTAGTTTAAATTGAACATTGTAGATGAGTTCGTCATATGATTCTTCCGAAGAAGAATTTTGATATGGAGGAGGAGGAGGATCTTGCAATGATCCTAGCTATGCACATCAATAAAAAAGTGAAGCACAGTGGTTTGGTTATGGGTCGGCAGAAAATTTAGAGGGATAGGATCGATGCCCACAAAAGATTGATCAGGCACTATTTTTGCGGATAATCCCATGTACCCTGAGTCGTACTTCTGCGCCGGTTTAGGATGAGCACCGAGTTGTTCATGCACATTGCAGAGAAACTAGCCATCCATCACCAATTTTTTCAGCAAAGGAGGAATGCCACCGGAGAGCTCGGGCATAGCACCTTTCAGAAGGCGAGAGCCGCTTTGCGTATGCTGGCATACGGTGTCCCCATTGATCTAGTTGATGATCACTTGGCCATGGGTGAGAGTCAAGCCATCATGTATGTCAAGGGCTTCACAGTCGGAATTGTGCAAGTGTTTGGCCACACTAGTAGAAAAGGGGGAATTTGTCCCAGTTCGTAAGGGCCTTTAGTCCCGGTTCATGAACCGGGACTAATGGGTCGTTACTAATACCTCCCCCCTTTAGTCCCAGTTCTAACACGAACCGGGACAGATGGTCCTCCACGTGGCCGGTGCGCCAAGCCCAGGCAGGAGGGCCTTTGGTCCCGGTTGGTGGCACCAACCGGGACCAAAAGGCATCCACGCGTCAGCATTCCAGTGGCTGGGGTTTTTATTTTTTATTTTTAAGAGGGGGGGTGGGGGTTTTGGCGGGTTAATTTAGGTGTTTCATATATTGTGTTAGCTAGCTAATTAATAGAGAGAAGTCTCCTCTCTTATGTCCGTGCTTGGTCGACGCTACGTACTATATACATAGAGAGGCCCTCGATACGCTAGCTAGTAAGAAAATGAAGGGAACCATTGAGTACAGAAGTTCGTCATGCATAACGAGAGAAGTGGTCGATCGACCTCTCTTTCTCCGAGAGATTGGTCGAACAACAAGTTTTCGTATCATGTATCCGACGCTATTGGCTACATACATGGGACTGAGATCCAGTGCCTTGACAGAGCCAAGGCACCAGCGAACAGTGTCGTGCCTTGCCCCCCATTTTTGCCCATCGGATCAAGAATCGATGGTCGGATGAACATGAACAGGGGCACTGCTATAGGAACCATCCACAATACAATTTGCTACAGAGCTCTTTCACAGATCGGTGCTACAGGACCAGCTACAGTACATAATCTACAGTGCGTGATCTTGTCTGTCCGTTTTCAATCCAACGGCCAAGTCGGCAAGGCACCACACTGTTCATCGGTGCCTTGGCTCAGTCGAGGCACCGGATCTCAATCCACATACATGTACAATATGTAAGATCTCTTAATTACAATCCCCTAGCAATTGAAATCAACTTCCACATGGTATTCTCCGGCTTTATTGATGACGTGGTCAAGAAAGAATCCCGCCAATTCCTCTTGAATTGCTTTCATGCGATCTGGTTCTAGGAGTTCATTCCGCATCTGCCACGTCTAATTTGAAGAAGGGGGTTAATTAATACATATATATGAATGAAACTCAACATAAATGATGGTGTAGTAAAATGAAATTGTGAATATTATTGCTTACGCACTTCATATTGTCTTTTAGAGTAGCCCCGCTTATTTTTCAAAGTCGCGTTGTGGATGAACTCGCACACGTAGTATCCACAGAAATCATTCCCTTGTTCCTGCCACAAGCACTTTACGAGAAATAGAGGTCAATCAAACTGATAATGAAGCATTATAAATGGCATTGATGAAAGTATAGCTATAGAATCAACGGAGATGCGCGCAACTAGCTAGCGAAGAGTACTTACTTTGGGTATGTATATCGCAGCTCCTTGGTACATCTGTAGGAGTTTTTGCGGTGAACTGTTTCCAAACCCTGCAAGACAAAGAAAATAATTATTATTACTTGAGATATCAGGAAATAAACAAAAATTTGCCGATATGGTGCGATAATGATCGATTGAACTTACTTGTTGAGCAATTCAGTCATGGCCGCATAGGTTTCGTGATCTTTCCGTCTCGAGTCTAAGACGGTTACTAGTCCCTGCTCAAGCTTAATCTATAGAAGAACATAGTGGAAGCTGCGCACGCATGCATAACTCATCAATTACATTACTATAATTAACCTCGCTCGAGTAATAAGGGAAACCGAATATGCACACGACAGTAACACTCACTCGCCATTGTAAGGAAAGAGTATGGTATCTTTGTTTTGATTTTTGATCAACGATTGTAGCAAGTTGGCCTCGGCCTCTTGGCGTGCTTTGTAACCTGATTATCATCTATGATATTTGTGTTAATGAACCCAATATCATAGATTTCTTGTTTTCTGCACTTTCGCGATCTTCAATCTGCATAATATAGTGAGGATAATAGATTATAAATACATGCAATGAAAGAGCTGAGCTACATATAGAGACTTAATGACAGAAATAGTACTTACAGACAGTAGCAAAAGACCGTTAATTTATCGAGGGCCTTTTGATTGAAGAACGCGAAGAACTCCTCAAATGGAACACACAACAGATCAGTTCCAACGAGGCCGTGCTCCTCTTTAATGTGCAGATACAAACTATTCGTCCCCCCAGACTCTCTGCAGGTTTTCATGTACCAATTTTGGAATCCTCGCATCATCGTTGTCGGTGTCAAAACCGGCGGATCTCGGGTAGGGGGTCCCGAACTGTGCGTCTAGGCGGATGGTAACAGGAGACGAGGGACACAATGCTTTTACCCAGGTTCGGGCCCTCTCGATGGAGGTAAAACCCTACGTCCTGCTTGATTAATATTGATGATATGGGTAGTACAAGAGTTGATCTACCACGAGATCAAGGAGGCTAAACCCTAGAAGCTAGCCTATGGTATGATTGTTGTAATGTATGTTATGTCCTACGGACTAAAGCCCTCCGATTTATATAGACACCGGAGGAGGCTAGGGTTACACAGAGTCGGTTACAATGGTAGGAGATCTACATATCCGTATCACCAAGCTTGCCTTCCACGCCAAGGAAAGTACCATCCGGACACGAGCCGGAGTCTTCAATCTTCTATCTTCGTAGCCTTGGAGTCCGGCGGATAATGATAGTCCGGCTGTCCGGACACCCCTAGTCCAGACTCCTCAAGAGTCCCACGAACCAGTCTTCAATGACGATAAGTCCGGCGTGCATAATGTTCGGCATTGCAAGGCGGGTTCCTCCCTTGAATAATCCAGAGAAGATCATGAACACCAGGATAGTGTCCGGCTCTGCAAAATAATTTCCACAATCCACCATAGAGAGAATAAAATATACACTTAGTTCAATCCGTTGACGTATTATGCGGCGTGACATCACGCCACCACCAAGCCTTTGTTAGGATTGTTTGGTATTATACCACCTCAGCACGTTTAGCGAAGCGGTTTCCTTGGCACGTCTTGTCAAAGCAGAGATCGTGTTCCCCTTATTCCGGGATTCTCATCAATACGGACGTGGGTAACCCAACCGCGCCATTGATGGTGGCGCCGGGGATAAGCGAGTTTTACCCGGCGGTGGGGACGCGTAGTTTAAATCGCCTATATATGAGGGATAAGGATTCACCTTCCCACCCACGCCTTCTTCCTCCTTTGCTTATCCATCTCCGCGCCTCAAGCTCCAACGCAAGTTCGCAAGATCTCGCTCGACCTTCTTGAATATGTCCGGAGCGGAGGCAATGGTTGGCCTCCACCGCCAAGGAGGAGGACATCACCAAACCGCGCGACGCGGATACCTTTCCAGCGATATCGCGATCGGCCGCCTGACGAGGGGCAGCTCATCCTACCGGGCCTCATGAGAGGGTCGCCTTCCTCCCCCCTTCCTCCGCTGGATGGTGGGCTTTCCGCTCCATCCATTCGTCGAGGGGCTCATGTTTTACTACGGCTCGATTTTCACGATCTGGCGCCAACTTCATCCTCAACATCTCGGCGTTTATCGTCGTGTGTGAGGCCTTCCTCTGCATCCGCCCCACTTCGCCTCGTGGCTCAAGACCTTAACGCAAGTCAAGGTTGTGAAGGGCACGCAAGCGAATGCGGAGGCGCCATGTTGGGCAATTGCCCAACGCCCCTTGGCTGGAAGGGACCTTCATGGACTCCGTCAAGGGGTGGCAATCGGGTGGTTCTACATCACCGAAGCGCGAAGCCCACATGGGCGGCGACTTCGAATTTAGATCCGTAATCCCCATGCAGCTTACCTCCTGGAAAGAGAAGGGCTTGTAGTGGGGCAATCCGGTGGAGGTGACGGGACTCCGAGCCTGCATCAAGAAGATGGTGATCAATAGGCTCCGGCTTGTTGACGTGGTCCAAGTCATGATCCTCCGGCGGATTCTCCCATGCCAAGAACGGGCATTCAATTTGTGGGAGTTCAATCCGGAGCAGCACCAGGCGCTAAGCGGGCTCTTCGATACAACATACGAAGGCGCCTGGAGGGTGCTGTTCAAGGCGCCAAGGTTCGCATCCGCCGATGTAAGATCGCGGATTCAGCTCGCAGCGTCCAACCGACGAGGTAAGTGATTCAATCCCATCACGGGACACTTGTGATAATTAAATTAACTTTTAATGGGATCTCATTTCGCCACTTCCTTTGACAGAATGGATGGAGAAGGCCAAGCTGCTTATCAGCCTGCTCCCATGCCGAAGACCAGTGGACGCCCGCCATCAGGGCTGCTGGTTCCGCACCGCACGTGGTGCCGAGAAGAAGGCCAAGAAGGTGGCCACGGGACTCAAAGAGTTCCAGAATCAAAGCGTCGACGACGACGAGGACTCCTCCCCTGAAGACGAGGAGGAGGAGTATTCTCTCCCGGAGGAGGGAGAGAAGAAGAGGAAGGCTTCCCCAATCAGGGAGGCCGAAGGGTCCAAGAGGGGGAGAACTATCCCCCCGGACAGTTTCGCCAACATCAGCGTTGGCGAGGATGAGTGGCCTCCAAGGGCCAGGCGTCCGGCAAGATCATAAGTATCCGGATGCTTGATGTGTAATTTCTTTTGTGTCGCGTAGTGTCCTTCTAATGCCGCGTTCTGTCCGTAGTCCTGCCGATGATGATCTTCCCGCTTCATCAAGCGGGTCATTGGCCTCGTCGGATGTGAATTCCATCACGACTGCCTCTACCCCACGCGCCGACGAGGACGCCGAGGTGGGATCTCAAAGAGGGACCCATCAGGAGGAGGCTCCGGAGGCGCCGTCAGGCAACCTCCCGGACTTCGTGCCGGATTCTACACCAGAACCCGCAGTGGTTCCAGAGTCCGGCAGGCGGCCCCTTCGAAAGAAGGGCAGGACCGTGACACCGGCGGCCTCCATCCAACCGGAGGCGCCGGATAACCTGTTGGAGGCGCTTAAAGGCGCTTCCATCGAGGAAGAACACCGCACTATCATGAGTGCGGTGATTGAGAAGGTTCAGCTCGCTAAGAGCGGGCTGACCGAAGCTTCGCAGCAGCCTTCTAACGAGCTTTGAGGTAAGAAGTTAAAATTATGTAATGTAATACCGCATAGACAGAGCCTCGATGCTTAGTTTGGTGTTCGGAAAGAAAAGCGGACCGAGGATCTAACAAGATATCTGCAGGTTGCCTAAAATATGTCAATATGGGTTTGCAGGCTGCGCTGCTAGCCTCTGCCGCACTATCGGCGGAGGTTGACGTGCTGAAGAAGGATCTCGAGCGGTCCGAGCAAGAGCTCGGCCATGCCAGGAAGCAGCTCGAGGAAAAAGAAGGTGAGTAACACCTCTTTGAATAAGTACCTTACAGAAAAGGATTTTGGTTGCAAATAAAATTAACAAGGATAATATGTGTACCGCAGGGCCACTAACGAGGTGGCAGCCCTGAAGGATCTTTGTGTCCGCGTCAACGCATGTGGCCGCGAATGGGCCGAGCGAGAAAAGCAAGAGGCACGGTGGCGGAAGTTGGCAAGAGCTCCGGGCTCTCATGGAAAAGCATGAGAGTTTGGGCGCGACTCAAGACTCGAGAGTCGAGCTTGCCTCGGCTCTCGAAAGTGCCAAGTCCGCCAAGGCCGAGGCCCATAAGGCCCTTCAGGAAGTTGAGGACATAAAGAAGATAGCGGCGGGTAAGGCGTTTTTCATGCAAAGCAGGCATGTTAATGTGAACTACCTGACACTTACCCGAATTCGGAGCTCTCCAGGGGCGTTTGCAGATCTGCCGCGTAGTGCGTCTGATGCCGCCGCATTCTATCGTGGCGAGGAGGGGAGCTCGACGGAGAAGGTCTTCTGGTCTCAGTACTCTGAGGCCGGCCATCCGGTGCCCGGCGACCAGTGAAGCGGCTGGTCGAACTCCACAAGGTAGCCGAGGAGGCCATGAAGGGTCTCATAGTCGGGTGTGGCTGGACAGGCCATGCCCGTAGCTACTTTGGCCTCGTCGGCGGCTGATTGATGCATGCCCCGGGCTGGATGTAATCAAGCGCCCGCTTTGTATTGAAGGCGCTCGTCGGGCCCTTGCCCGCATAAAGGTGCAATGGGCAGATTGGATGCGGAGAAGCTTCACGGACCCACCGCGCCGGGCAAGGAGTATCGCACGCCGGAGAAGTATTATAAAGTTGTCTGAAGGAGCTGCGATATTGCGGATGAGTGCTCCCGAGATGTAATCTTTGAGTGAACTCATGTGTATTTATCTGTGCGCTGAAAACTTCGTTCATATGCGCCATGAGCAACGCTTGTTTAATTTAAAGTATTACCTTCATGCGGCCGTTTGTAAATCGAGAGATGGCAAGTCGTTGGCTTGACCCCCAAGCCACAAGTCTTTGGGGTGTTGGTATAAACTTGAGCACTCTTGTTCCCATTTTGGGTCTATCTAGGAGGCGCTCAACACGACGAACAAGGCAACCGGACTTATAGTGCTTGAACACTCTCACTTAGCCATAGAATTATATAATTTTAAATTTGGTGAAGCCCCGGTATTCGGAAGGCGAATCCGGGCGCTATCACGCCTTCATCGGACATTATCCGAACTTCGCTCGGCGGCGTGAGTCTTTAAGGACCGAAAAAACCTCTCGAACAGCGACCAGTCTCGCCTTATCATGCCGAGTTAGTTTTAGCTTTCTCCATCGAGGCGTTAACCCGGCTCAACCGGGCACAATCGCAGATGGTTCTCCCGATGCCACCTTAGCCAGCGAGCGGGCGTAAGGCACCAAAAGCGTAGGGCGGGCAAACCCAATTATTGACCCAAGACATGATTCGAGCTGATTCATATAATGCTATAAGTTCGGGGTGCCGCACTTGTGAAAGTGTTCGGACTTTATCACACCATAATTTGGGGAACAGAAGCCCCTGGCGTATTCGGCCGTACCAAAATATACGGGTGCAAGATGTCATGTAATGAATATATATATAAAAGGTAATGCAATTGCAATAAAAATGTGCTTCATTATTTATGAAAGAAAATCTGCTAATAGAGCGGACTGATACAAGTAGTGCGGTAAGCAAGGGATTCGGACTAAATAAGCATGTCCCCCTCCAGGGATGAGCTGCAGACGTGGTGTATATAATCGAATTTAATGCTCGTAATTGAGACCACCTGAATGTTCGTCGCGACCTTCTTTGGTCCCTGAGTATTGCATCATGAGTTCGGTAGGTTCGCCACCGGACAGGGCTTCTTGTTTAACGGAGTCCTGTGTACATAAAAGAAGAAAAAAAATAAAATAAAAGGAAGGGAGGCGCACTTATGAGCCCCTGGTGTGGTCGAGCCGCACTCTGGGTCCATTGTGATCGTGCCCCTTTCCCTGCGCCCATGGTATCTCCAAAGCGAAATGATGTACGCGGAGTGTTATTCTTGCGATCATGCGCGGGCGAGGGTTGGGGCCGCATTGCTACGCGTGCTCTGATCGCGCCAGGTGGTCTTGGTTGGCGTTGCTCCGGGGGCGCTTTGTTGTATCCGGCTTTTTAACTGCCGGGCTTGAGAATTGCCTTAGAAGGCTGCTCAGATTCCGCTGCGAGCCGTGTATCTTCCTCCGCTCGGAGGGGCGTTCCGTATTTCCATTGACCGTGATGACTCCACGAGGGCTGGCATCTTGAGCTTTAGGTATGCATAATGCGGCACGCGCTGAATTTTACAAACGCTGTTCGTCGGAGAGGCGTGATAGCCATCGCGAACGGGACTATGTCGAAGATTAACTCTTCGCTCGAAATTATCCGGGATCCAAGACCACTTCGGTGTGGTGAGCGAGCCTGCATAATTGGCTTCCACTCCTGGATGACACCTTTAAAGGTTGTCTTTGTAGGTTTAATCCTTGATGGGTCTATGCCCATTTTGCGACCGTATCCGATAAAGCGAGGTTCGAGCTCGCCGCCGTCCATCGAGGACTCTTGTGAGGTGAAATCCATCGACGATTGGGTCCAAAACCAATGCGGTGAATCCGCCATGGTGTATGCTGGTCGGATGGTCTCTTCGATCGAAAGTGATCGGACAAGAGGACCATGGATTGAACTTTGGGGCGACTGGCTCCATCGCATAGATGTCCCTGAGTGCGCGTTTCCTCTCCCTCTTGGGTATGTGGGTCACGTATATCATATTCACCGTCCGCACTTGTGGGGGGAAACCCTTCTGTCCTCTGTTGTTCGGCAGTCGGGTCTCTTCCTCGTCGTCGCTGTTTAGCCCCTTGTCATCGTTTTCGGCAATTAACTTGCCGGCCTGCTTGAACACCCAACAATCTCTATTGGTGTGGTTAGCTGGCTTTTCAGAGGTGCCATGTATCCGCATAAGCGGTCGAGTATTCGGTCCAGTTGGACGGACCCGGTGTGGTTCTTTTGAATGGCTTCTTCCACGACCGGTTTAGAGCCTCGGAATCCGGCATTGACAGCCGTATCCTCCTTATCGCCGCCAAGCATGCGGCGCTTGTTTTGTTTCGGCGTGACCTGCCGTTGTTGTCCTTGGTATCCGGACTGCCAGAATTTTTACGGAGGTTGTTGCTATGGGCTAGCCAGCTGTCCTCTCCCGCACAAAAGCAGGTCATTAACGATGTGAGGGCTGCCATGGATTTCGGCTTTTCCTGCCCCAAGTGCCGGGCTAGCCATTCGTCCCGAATGTTATGTTTAAAGTCTGCAAGGGCCTCTGCATCCGGACAGTCGACGATTTGGTTTTTCTTTGTCAAGAAGCGTGTCCGAATTGTGCCGCGATTAAATCTGGCTGCTGAATAATATGGCTCGGTCATCGGCGTCGGTGGTCGCATACATCGTGCCTGGAAGTTGTCAAGGAATGCGGCTTCTGGTCCTCCAGACCCAATTGACTCTGCGGGCAGGCTGTTTAGCCAATGCCGGGCTGGTCCTTTAAGCTTGAGTGAGAGGTATTTGATGGCATGGAGATCATCACCGCGGGCCATATGAATGTGGAGAAGATAGTCTTGATCCAAACCGCGAGTCTGTTGTGCCATCGTAAGATTCGATGTTTACGGGTTTAAACCCTTCGGGATCCGATGATCCATTACTTCATCGATGAAGCATAAAGGGTGTGGCGCCCTATATTGAGCGATATTGCGACGCAGCTCGAGAGTCTTGTCTGCCGTGTTCGCCCGGCGGGGTTATGATATCCGCGCGACGGTATTGCGTGGGTCGTAGGGCGCCCACGTGATCCGTAGATGGATCTTGATTGCCTTGCTTTGTCCTCAATATATCTCGCAAGTCGGTAGCGTTCCCTCTTGGCCCGTACTTTTGGAGCGATGCGGAATGCACGGTCTTGGCTGGAGGCTGGATGCCTCTGTCACGGCCGCGGGTGGTCGGTCGACCATATCGTCTTGCTGGTGATGGAGGTATGTATGCTTCCTCCTCTAATCGGGGAGCAGCTTGCGTCTTGGGTAACTTTGGAGGCGTTCGAGTTTATACTCTTGACGCGAGGACTTGGTCCATCGATCGCCAGCAGGTCTGATAAGCTTGGAGTATTGCTTGCTTTTTCTTTAGGCTGTTTTTGTGGCGATAAGCCTGCGCTTGAAGCGCTCTTGTTGACGGGATCCTCGTGCACGAATTCATCATCGTTGAGGCTTGCCGTCTTGGAGGAGGCATGTAGTTGTGATCCTCGACCTCTTCGTCCCCGCCGTCCTCTCGTGAGGGCTTGCTTACGCATCCTCTGCGCTGAATTTTCTTTGGAGGGGATCGTCTTCGGCACTCTCGGGGTATTGTTTTCTCCGTGCGGAATCTCCATTCTTGGTGTGGCGGGATTTAGAGCGGCGCCGATTACGGCGTTTAGGCTGTTTCTTTAGGAATCCGCCTCGCTACTTCTTCGCTGTCCCCCTCTTTTGGGGTGTCCACCATATATATGTCGTATGACGAGGTGGTCTTCCAGTGCCCTGTAGGCGCTGGTTCCTGTTCGTCTCCGACATCGTCGTCCATGGCGTCGATGTCGTCGGAGTCGTAGTCTAGCATGTCGGTTAGATCGTCGACAGTGGCTACAAAGTGGGTGGTGGGTGGGATCTGAATTTCTTCGTCGTCCGTACCCCAACCATCCTGGCCATAGTCCGGCCAGGACTCTCCTGATAACGAGAGATGCTTTAGTGAGTTCAGGATATCGCCAAAAGGCGAGTATTGAAAGATGTCCGCGGCGGTGAATTCCATAACCGGTGCCCAATCCGGATCGATTGGTGGGGGCGCGGGAGGTTCGGAGTCCGGCGAGGAGTCCGGCGCCTCGGAATCACAAGTCTCGCAGGGGACAAGATCCGTGTTCGGCTCCATCGCTGTGGATGTAGAAGCTGTGAGGTGGCGTCCATCCACCGACCCTCAATCTGGGCGATCGGCTCGGACTAATGGTGGAGCGGATCCGAGTGCGGCCACCGTGGCCTCGATCGATTGGCGAGCTAGATCATGCCCATTGTCCGCAGTCTGCACGCTTGGTTGTGGCTCGAGTCCGTCGAAGATCAAGTCTCCGCGGACATCGGTGTGAAGTTTAAGCTTCGAATCGACTGACGGCCGGGCGTAGCTTCGATCTGCTCCGGATGGCCAAGGAATTGTATGATCTTGGCCGCCGAATCTGAAGATCTGTCCGGGAGAAAAGTCTCACCAGGACAGCGTTGTTGGATGAAGATGCCATCGAGCCTATCGGTGGCGACGAGGAACTCTCAATGAAAGCACCAATGTCGGTGTCAAAACCGCGGATCTCGGGTAGGGGGTCCCGAGCGTGCGTCTAGGCGGATGGTAACAGGAGGCGAGGGACACAATGCTTTTACCTGGTTGGGCCCTCTCGATGGAGGTAAAACCCTAACGTCTGCTTGATTAATATTGATGATATGGGTAGTACAAGAGTAGATCTACCACGAGATCAAGGAGGCTAAACCCTAGAAGCTAGCCTATGGTATGATTGTTGTAATGTATGTTATGTCCTACGGACTAAAGCCCTCCGGTTTATATAGACACCGGAGGAGGCTAGGGTTACAGTCGATTACAATGGTAGGAGATCTACATATCCAGTATCGCCAAGCTTGCCTTCCACGTCAAGGAAAGTACCATCCGGACACGAGCCGGAGTCTTCAATCTTCTATCTTCGTAGTCTTGGAGTCCGGCGGATAATGATAGTCCGGCTGTCCGGACACCCCCTAGTCCAGGACTCCCTCAATCATTGTTAGAGATTTTTCATCTTTGATGATAGGCTTCCCGTACTCGTATCTGTGTTCGTCCACCTCCATGAAATCAGGAAGTTGATCGTTAGGCAGGTAATCTGATAGATTGCCATAACTGGTGTCAGGACCCCGACTCAATGCCACATCGATCTAGCATGTAACACCTCATATCACTTTGCGGCCTCACGCCACGGTATTCCAGCGGTGTCGCCTTACCTTTACCCGGACCGTTTAGCCTTTTGGCACACGTATATGATAGTGTCGCTAGCATCCATATGATAAGGAGCCCGGCTGACATGGCTAGTCGTAAACCCAAAGTGGCACAGACTTACGAGGACGAGCATCCATGACCCAGCATCGAGCGTGTCGGTCATCAGTGAGTAAGTTCCGGCTGTAGCCTTTGGGCTAGCAGGACTCGTAAACCGGGCTGCAGCGGGCTAACGAGGACTCCGGTACTCAGCGTGACATTTCCCGAAGGGACGGATACGAGGCGAAGAAGGACACATGCGGCCAGCCTAAGTGTTAGGAGCGGTAGCAAGCTACCATGGCTCGGTGGAAACACTAGGAGACATTTCGGTAAGAGAGGCTACTAAGAATAAACAACTAGATAGCGGATCCCATACATACCAAGCATTTCAATAACATACACACAATATGCTCGATATGTGCAATTACAACATGGCATCACAACATGACTATTATGGATGTAGGAAGTGACCAAGTCATGAAGGTTTGGAAGTCACGAAGACTTACCACGAGTGATTGGGCGAGGCCTGTGGTCTTAGTTCAAGGAGAATCGGTGAGGTGGGTGTCTGAGTTGCGGCTTTCAGACGGGTGTCGGGGATGTGTCTTGAGTTTAAATACTCGGCCGCTCTAACAGACGTCAGCCGAGGCAATGATTGGGCCCAGTTTACAAATCATTATCTTCACCAACCAGACTGGTTCTATTTCCTCAACTCTTTTATTTCCTCATTTACATGTTGAATGTTGTTCATATACGTGCTTGAAGACTTTGTTGAAGACTTTCCAAATTCCTCGGTTCAATTTATTGATCATTTGTCTTCATCTTGTTATCCTGTGTTTCGCTTACGTACTCTATTTTAGTCTTCATTTCATCATGCTGACTATGTGTATATCCTGTTATGTTTACTTACAGTACATATTCCGCTGCAAGTAGTTCTTAGCTAAGGAATTTCCTCACCAAATTCCTTAGTGAAGAATTCACAAAAATGCCTATTCACCCCCCTCTAGTCGATATACTTTTTCAACACCCAAGAAGAAACAATGTTGAACAAGTGTTTGAAAAAAGTTAATCAAACATTTGGAAAATGTTAATTCTAGAAAAATGTTTTATCATTTAAAAATGTTAAAATATATACAAAAACTCAGTTTTGAAAATCAGTAAACCATGTAATTGAAAACAGAAAATGATTTTAAAAAAAACAGTGGAGAAAACGGGCCATTTAAGCCCAAGTAAAGTGGCATATATACTTTATCAATAAACCTGCGGTAGCTGGTAGTTAACCGCTCTGGTTATTAACTTTGAGACATGAGATCAAATCCCTCGCCCGAATAATGTAAGTCTGTATTTTTCTTGTTTTATGTTCTCCACAAAAGCGAGGAATAGCTGTCACTTCAGCAGAAGACGAGGAGCTGCGGTATTCATGGGCGCTGGTTGAACTAGGCCAGCGTCGGCGGCGGAATCTAATGCCGCAGTGGCTCTTCTTTCTTATGGAGACATTATCACATGAGTAGATGGCGGTCACTCTATGAGCCGCATATGGTCATCTCGACATAAGGCTATACATGAAGGATCTTCAAACACTGGCGTTCATTTGAGCTTGAGATTGTGCAGGAAAAAAAATATCGCGTGCCAGTTGCGAGAAAAAAATATCGTGCCAGTTGCTGCACCTCTGAGTTCAGTCCAACGACCCAAGCTACCCTCCTGGACATGCAAAAAATCATGTTGATGGGGTTGTACGACCAGGAAGGGGCTCGGCCTCGGCTGTTTGAGAGACAACGGAAATTAAATCGGCAGTTCCTCTCTTGTCATCGTGAGGGTCTGTGACCCTTTGGTATTTGGAAGCAATAGCTTCGAGAAGCTGCACAAGACCTTCACCTACAAAACATTGTTATAGCATCTGATTCAAAGCAAGTGGTGGAAGATATAAAACTTGACAATCATGGAAGAATTGGACTAGTCATCACTGAGATAAAATAGAACATCTACTTTTACTTGTACTTTATTTTTGAAGGTCGCGCGGTCAATGTCGACGCATATAGTTTAACTAGTTTTTCTCTTTCATTGGCCCCAGGTCGTCATGTTTGGTTTGGCCAACCACATGACCCAAATTGTGTCCCACTACCTATGGTTTTTGATTAATAAAGTTAAGCCACACCCCTAAAAAAAAACTGTTGCGGCAAATCTCATTTTTTTTTTGAGAAACTGGCAAATCTCAAGGTAGGGTAGTAGCAGCTGACAGGCGCAAAGTAACATATTGGCCCAGTTGAAGAAGCAACATACTGGCCTAGCTAGGAGAAGAAGCCCAACGCTGGAATGCTTCACGGTTTGATTTTTTGTGCCCTGTACGTGTAAAGCGACCACCATAGTTGATGTACATGGATATATGAGCATATATATTAGAAAGAATTTGCAAAATATATTGATCAGGCTGATTGTTCTGCTGACAGGACTGACTCTCCTTTGGTAGATTGGCGTCTCTGCCACCAAATGAACCACATAGCGACTAAAATTAGTTTGGCTATTGGTATTTCATGCGAGAGCAACTAGTTGACAATCGCTCCTTCGGGAGCCTCCCAACGATCATTTAGGGTGAGCTGAGTCGCCACTCAGCCTGCGTGTCGCGCTTCAGGCGTTTCTTTGTATTTTTATTTTATTTACGCTTGCGGGTTTTCGGCTTTTAGGCGGGGTTTTCCTGTTTTTTGGTCTTTTGTTTTTTCACCGGTCTTTCTTAGCTTTTGGACGAAAAATGTGTTTTTTTGCTTGTGCAAGTGCCTCTCGGAAGCGGAAAAAGCATATTCTTTTCCTTCCGGAGGCATGATTTTACTCTGCGAGAGTACAGTTTGTTTTTCATGAGGCGGTCGTGCGCTCGAAATGGAAAAAGCGTGTTTGTTTTTCCTTTTGCTTCCCGAGAACCGGCCGTGCCGCTCGGAAGGTACAGCGCGTTTTCTTTTTTTTGCTTCCACGAGAGGCCTGTTTTTGTTTTGCGAGGCCATGCCTCTCGGAAGCGAAAAAAACACGTTTATTTTCTTCCACGAAGAGCCGCGGTTTGCTTCGCGAGAACGACCGTGCCTCTCGAAAATCCACAACTTCCGTGAGAGCGCGGTTCTGCTTCCTTGAAATGCATGGTCGTGCCTCTTTCGGAAAGAAAACAACATGCTCCTGTTCGTTTTTCCTTCGATTTTTTGAAAAAAGTTTTTCAAAATCTATCATCATGAGATCTAGTTTGGAAGATCTCGGCGAGAATCAATGGTGAAAATGGGTCAAGATTTGGGCCTTGGTTTAAGAGGTAAAAGCGTTTTGAACAAGCGGATCTACGAAGAAGAAAACACCGAGGTTGCGACAAGTGGCGGCGCATGTAGTCGCCACTTGTTGTAACCTGGGAGGGTGAAATGATCTTTGAAAGAAGTACCCCTCAATTAGTGATTTTGATTTCATGCATCATAGTGCGACGGACCAAAATCTCTAGGTTGATTGATCCCAAGCGGTCCTGCCGCACGGCCCGATCAATTTCATCATTAAGACCCAACTCGTGTTAGAAGTATGCTTTAGAGATCATAATATTGTATTATTATATTCCAGTGTTCATAATTTAGAATTTATATTCTATACTATTAGAAAGAATTTACAAAATATATTTGGCATTAAGTTACCTCTGCCCTGGTCATAGATCTCATAGCGAGAACACATGCAGATCAATGGCGATCGAGAACGCACAACAAAATCCTCTACACTCACCATCCTTGAGCACGATTCCTGCGAGACACGCTCGGCCTTGACGCTGCATGCGCATGGCATTCAGGCATCGTTGACCTTAGAGCATCTCAACGAGGCCTAAATAAGCCGCGCTGAAAAATTAGTCATTTTTGCGCGCGCTACCACTCTGGGCGTTCAGCGGACCTACACTGCTCGCGTCTTTGGACACTCAACGCCCTTCGCAGCTCCACCTACCCATCCAGCCCGGCGCGCCTTGTCGTCCAGTACGCCATTTCTTTGGCTGTTCGGCGCTTCCCGACCTCTAGTCACCGCCCCCCTCGCGCAGCGATCGTCCAACGAGCAGCCGATGCATATTGCGCTCGGCGCGCAAGATGTTGGACAACGCCCGACAAGGTATGTATTGCTTGAACTTCACATTTTTACATGAATTTGGTGCATGTTGTTTGTAGTTTATAGCTTAGTTTAAATTGAACATTGTAGATGAGTTAGTCATATGATTCTTCGAAGAAGAATTTTGATATGGAGGAGGAGGATCTTGCAATGATCCTAGCTATGCACATCAATAAAAAGTGAAGCCGAGTGGTTTGGTTATGGGTTGGCGAGAAATTTGGAGGATAGGATCGATGCCCACAAAAGATTGATCGGGCACTATTTTTGCGGATAATCCGGTGTACCCGAGTCGTATTCTGCGCGGTTTAGGATGAGCACCGAGTTGTTCATGCACATTGCAAAAACTAGCCAACCATCATCAATTTTTTGAGCAAAGGAGAATGCCACAGAGCTCGACATAGCACCTTCGAGCGAGAGCGCTTTCATATCTGGCACACGGTGTCCCCATTGATCTAGTTGATGATCCTTGGCCATGGGTGAAGTCAAGCCATCATGTATGTCAAGGGCTTCTGATCGAATTGTGCAAGTGTTTGGCCACACTAGTAGAAAGAATTTGTCCCGATTCGTGAGGCCTTTAGTCGGTTCATGAACGGGACTAATGGATCGATTACTAATACCTCCCCTTTAGTCAGTTCTAACCGAAGGCAGGACAGATGGTCCTCCGTGGCGGTCATGCCCAGGCGGCGGGGAGGGCCTTTGGTCCCGATTGGTGGCATAACCCGAGACCAAAAAGGCATCCAGCGTCCCGCATTCGATTGGTGGGGTTTTTATTTTTATTTTTAAGAGGTTGGGGGTTTTGGCGGGTTAATTTAGGTGTTTCATATATTGTGTTAGCTAGCTAATTAATAGAGAAGTCTCCTCTCTTATGTCGTGCAGTCGGCCTTCGTACTATATACATAGAGAGGCCCTCGTCGCTAGCTAGTAAGAAAATGAAGGGAACCATTAGTACGAAGTTAAGTCATGCATAACGAGAGAAGTGGTCGATCGACCTCTCTTTCTCCGAGATTGGTGAACAACAAGTTTTAGTATCATGTATCCGGCCTATTGGCTACATACATGGGGCCGAGATCCGAGTGCCTTGTGAGCCAAGGCACCAGCGAAGCGATGTCGTGCCTTGCCCCCATTTTGCCCATCGGATCAAGAATCGATGGTCGGATGAACATGAGCAGAACGCTGTATAGGAACCATCCACAATACAATTTGCTCTGAGCTCTTTCACGGTCGGTGCTAGGACCAGCTACAGTACATAATCTACGGTGCGTGATCTTGTGCATCGTTTCAATCCAACGGCCAAGTCGGCAAGGCACCCTGCTTTGTTCATCGATGCTTGGCTCGGTCGAGGCAGGATCTCAATCCACATACATGTACAATATGTAAGATCTCTTAATTACAATCCCTAGCAATTGAAATCAACTTCCACATGGTATTCTCGGCTTTATTGATGGCGTGGTCAAGAAAGAATCCGCCAATTCCTCTTGAATTGCTTTCATGCGATCTGGTTCTAGGAGTTCATTCCGCATCTGCCACGTCTAATTTGAAGAAGGGGTTAATTAATACATATATATGAATGAAACTCAACATAAATGATGGTGTAGTAAAATGAAATTGTGAATATTATTAACTTCGCACTTCATATTGTCTAGAAGTAGCCCGCTTATTTTTCAAAATCGCGTTGTGGATGAACTGCGCACCGTAGTATCCCGAAATCATTCCCTTGTTCCTGCCACAAGCACTACGAGAAATAGAGGTCAATCAAAGCGATAATGAAGCATTATAAATGGCATTGATGAAAGTATAGCTATAGAATCAGCGGGAGATCTGCGGCTAACTAGCTTGATGAGTACTTACTGGTATGTATATCGCAGCTCCTTGGTGTCTTAGGAGTTTTTGCGGTGAACTGTTTCCAAACCCTGCAAGACAAAAGAAAATAATTATTATTACTTGAGATATCAGAAATAAACAAAAATTTGCCGATATGTGCGATAATGATCGATTGAACTTACTTGTTGAGCAATTCAGTCATGGCGCATAGGTTTCGTGATCTTTCCGTCTCGAGTCTAAGGCGGTTACTAGTCCTGCTCAAGCAATCTATAGAAGAACATAGTGGAAGCTGCGCGCATGCATAACTCATCAATTACATTACTATAATTAACCCATTTCGAGTAATAAGGGCAAGAATATGCACTGACGGTAACACTCACTTGCCATTGTAAGGAAAGAGTATGGTATCTTTGTTTTGATTTTTGATCAACGATTAGCAAGTTGGCCTCGGCCTCTTGGCGTCTTTGTAACCTGATTATCATCTATGATATTTGTGTTAATGAACCCAATATCATAGATTTCTTATTTCTGCACTTTCGGCGATCTTCAATGCATAATATAGTGAGGATAATAGATTATAAATACATGCAATGAAAAGCTGAGCTACATATAGAGACTTAATGGCAAATAGTACTTCAGAGCGGTAGCAAAAGACCGTTAATTTATCGAGGGCCTTTTGATTGAAGAAACTTGAAGAACTCCTCAAATGGAACACAATGGATCGGTTCAACGGGCGTGCTCCTCTTTAATGTGCGGATACAAACTATTCGTCCCAGGACTCTGCGGGTTTCATGTACCAATTTTGGAATCCTCGCATCATCGTTATGATTGTCAAAACCGGCGGATCTCGGAGTGAGGTCCCGGTATGCGTCTAGGCGGATGGTAACGAGGCGAGGACATGCTTTTACCGAGTTGGGCCCTCGATGGAGGTAAAACCCTCGTCCTTGATTAATATTGATGATATGGGTAGTACAAGAGTTGATCTACCACGAGATCAAGGAGGCTAAACCCTAGAAGCTATATGGTATGATTGTTGTAATGTATGTTATGTCCTACGGACTAAAGCCCTCCGATTTATATAGACAGGAGGCTAGGGTTACAGTCGGTTACAATGGTAGGAGATCTACATATCCGTATCCCAAGCTTGCCTTCCACGAGAAAGTACCATCGGACCGAGGAGGTCTTCAATCTTCTATCTTCGTAGCCTTGGAGTCCGTGGGATAATGATAGTCGGCTGTCAGGACACCCCTAGTCGGGACTCCTCGGTAGCCCCAGACAGTCTTCAATGCGATAAGTCCGGCGTGCATAATGTTCGGCATTGCAAGGCGGGTTCCTCCTTGAATAATCCGGAGAAGATCATGAACACCGGAGGATAGTGTATAAAATCGCAAAATAATTCCACAATCCACCATAGAATAAAATATACACTTAGTTCAATCGTTGGCGTATTATGCGGCGTGACATCACGCCACCACCAAACTTTGTTAGGATTGTTTGGTATTATACCACCTCGGCGCGTTTAGCGGCGGTTTCAGCAACGTCTTGTCATCCAGCGGTCGTGTTCCCCTTATTCAGGATTCTCATCAATACGGACGTGGGTACCCAACCGCGCCATTGATGGTGGCGCTCGAGGGATAGCGAGTTTACCCGGGCGGTGGGGGCCGTAGTTTTTGTCGCCTATATATGAGGATAAGGATTCACCTTCCCACCTCGCCTTCTTCCTCCTTTGCTTATCCATCTCGCGCCCTCAAGCTCCAACGCTCAAGTTCGCGCATCTCGCCTCGACCTTCTTGAATATGTGGGGCGGGAGGCAAATGGTTAGCCTCCACCGTCAGGAGGAGGACATCCTGCCTTCTTGTGACGCGGGATACCTTTCGTGATATCGGCGCGCCTTTGCAGAAGGGGCAGCTCATCCTACAGGCCTCATGAGAGGTCGTCCCTCCCCACTTCCTCCGGAATGGGCTTTCGCTCCATCCATTAGTCGAGGGCTCATGTTTTACTACGGCTGGATTTTCCACGATCTGGCGAACTTCATCCTCAACATCTCGGCGTTTATCGTGCGTGTGTGAAACCTTCCTCGCATCCATTGCCACTTGACTTTGTGGCTCAAGACCTTAACGTCAAGCGAAGGTTGTGAAGAACATAAGCGGAATCGGGAGGCGCCATGTTGGGAGTGCCCGCGTCCCTTATTGGAAGGACCTTCATGGACTCCGTCAAGGGGTGGCAATCGGGGTGGTTCTACATCACCGAGCGCGCAAGCCCACATGGCGGCGACCCCAATTTAGATCCGTAATCCCCATGCAGCTTACCTCACGGAAAGAGAAGGGCTTGTAGTGGGGCAATCGGTGGAGGTAGCGGGACTCGAGCTGCATCAAGAAGATGGTGATCAATAGGCTCGGCTTTGGCGTGGTCAAGTCATGATCCTCCGTAGTTCTCCCATGCCAAACGGGCATTCAATTTGTGGGAGTTCAATCCGGACAGCACAGGCGCTAAGCGGGCTCTTCGATACAACATCTGGCGCTGGAGGTGCTGTTCAAGGCGCCGAAGCCCCGCATCCATGACGAAGATCGCGGATTCAGCTCGCGATGTCAAGCGGCGAGGTAAGTGATTCAATCCCATCACGGGACACTTGTGATAATTAAATTAACTTTTAATGGGATCATTACGCCACTTCCTTTGCGAGAATGGATGGAAAGGCCAAGCGCTTACTGGCTCCCATGCGAAAGACCAGTGGGCCTTGCGCTTCGAGGCTCTTTGGTTCGGCACGCGCCGTGGTGCGGGAGAAAACGAAAGGTGTACGGGGACTCGAAAAGTTCCGCAATCAAGCGTCTGACGGACGGCGGACTCCTCCACGAAGGCGAGGAGGAGGTATTCTCTCCGGAGGAGGAGAGAAGAAGAGGAACTTCCCCGATCGAGGGAGAAGGTCCAGAGGAGAACTATCCCCGGACATTTCGCCAACATCAGCGTTGGCGGATGAGTAACCTCAAGGGCGAGGCGTCCAAGATCATAAATATCCGGATGCTTGATGTGTAATTTCTTTTGTGTCGTAGTGTCCTTCTAATGCAGCGTTACATCCAGTAGTCCTGATGATGATCTTCCGCTTCATCAGGGTCATTAGCCTCGTCGGATGTGAATTCCATCACGCCTCTACCCGCAAGCGAGGCGCGAGGTGGGATCTCAAAGGGACCCATCAGGAGGAGGCTCGGGCGCCCGTCGAGCAACCTCCGGACTTCGTGGGATTCTACACGAACCAGCGGTGGTTCAGTCAGCGGCCCTTGAAAGAAGGCAGGACCGTGACACGGCCTCCATCAACGGGCGGGATAACTGTTGGGCGCAAAGGCGCTTCCATCGAGGAAGAACACTATCATGATGCGGTGATTGAAAAGGATTCGGCTAAGCTAGGCGGGGTGACTTCTGCTGACAACCTAACGGGCTTTGAGGTAAGTTAAAATTATGTAATGTAATACCGCATAGAGCGGTAGCCCACGATGCTTAGTTTGGTGTTGGAAAGAAAGCGGATGAGGATCTAACAAGATATCTGTGAGGTTGCCTAAAATATGTCGATATGGGTTTTGAGGCTCTTGTTGCTAGCTCACCCGCACTATCGGCGGGAGGTTGGCGTCTTGAAGAAGGATCTCGGCGGTCAGAGCAAGAGCTCGGCCATGCCGAGGAAGCTCGAGGAAAAAGAAGGTGAGTAACACCTCTTTGAATAAGTACCTTCTGAGAAAAGGATTTTGGTTGCAAATAAAATTAACAAGGATAATATGTGTGTGCATGAGAGCCACTAGCGAGTGGCAGCCACGAAGGATCTTGTGTGTCATGACGAGCAGTGTGTGGCATGAGAATAAACTAATGAGAAAAGCAAGAAACCGGTGGCGGAAGTTCGGCAAGAGCTCCGGGCTCTCATGGAAAAGCATGAGAGTTTGGGTAGCGACTTCGAACTTCGAGTCGAGCTTGCCGGCTCTCGAGTGCCAAATCATAAGGCCGAGGCCCATAAGGCCCTTGGAAGTTGAGGACATAAAGAAGATAGCGGCGGGTAAAGCGTTTTTCATACAAGCGAGCATGTTAATGTGAACTACGACACTTACAATTGAGCTCTCTGGGCGTTTGCGGATCTGCGCGTAGTCGTCTGATCCGCCGCATTCTATCGTGGCGAGGAGGGAGCTCGGAGAAGGTCTTCGGTCTCGATACTCGAGGCGGCCATCCGTGTGGCGACCGGTGAAGCAGTGGTCGAACTCCTAAAATGGGCGAGAGGCCATGAAGGGTCTCATAGTCCGGTAGCGCTGGACGAGGCCATGCCGGTAGCTACTGGCCTCGTCGCTGGTGATTGATGCATGCCCGGCTGGATGTAATCAAGCGCTCCTTTGTATTGAAGGCGCTCGTCGGGCCCTTGCGCATAAAGGTGCAATGGGGCAGATTGGATGCGGGCTTCTCGGACCCACGCGCAGGCAAGGAATTATCGCCGCGTCAGATATTATAAAGTTGTCTGAAGGAGCTGCGATATTGCGATGAGTGCTCGAGATGTAATCTTTGAGTGAACTTCATTGTGTATTTATCTGTGCGCTGAAAACTTCGTTCATATGCGCCATGAGCAACGCTTGTTTAATTTAAAGTATTACCTTACATGCGGGTTTGTAAAATCGAGAGATGGCAAGTCGTTGGCTTGAGCCCCCAAGCCACAAGTCTGGGGTGTTAGGTATAAACTTGAGCACTCTTGTTCCCATTTTGGGTCTATCTAGGGAGGCGCTCAACCGACGAACAAAGGCAGCCGGACTTATAGTGCTTGAACACTCTCCTTAGCCATAGAATTATATAATTTTAAATTTGGTGAAGCCCTGGTATCGGAAGGCGAATCCGGCGCTATCCGCCTTCATCGGACATTATCAGAACTTCGCTCGGCGTGAGTCTTTAAGGACCGAAAAACCTCTCGAACAGCGACCAGTCTCTCGCCTTATCATGCCGTTAGTTTTAGCTTTCTCCTTTGGGCGTTAACTTGGCTCAAGGAGGCTGTCGCGATGGTTCTCCCGTGCCACCTTAGCGACGAGCGGGCGTAAGGCACCAAGCGTGGGGCAGACAGACCCAATTATTGACCCAAGACATGATTGACTGATTCATATAATGCTATAAGTTGGTGCCGCACTTGTGAAAGTGTTGGACTTTATCACACCATAATTTGGGGCAAGCCCTGGCGTGTTCGGCCGTACCAAAATATCTGGTGCAAGATGTCATGTAATGAATATATATATAAAGGTAATGCAATTGCAATAAAAATGCTTCATTATTTATGAAGAAAATCTGCTAATAAATTGATACAAGTAGTCACGGTAAAAAGGTTCGGACTAAATAAGCATGTCCCCTCAGGGGATGAGCTGCGGATGGTGTATATAATGAATTTAATGCTCGTGGTGAGACCACAGATATGTTAAATCGCGACCTTCTTTGGTCACGAGTATTGCATCATGAGTTGAGTAGGTTAAGCCACGGACGAGGCTTCTTGTTTAGCGAGTCTGTGTACATAAAGAAAAAAAAAATAAAATAAAAGGAAGGGAGGCGCACTTATGAGCCCCTGTGGTCGAGCCGCACTCTGGTCCATTGTGATCGTGCCCTTTCCTGCATATGGTATCTCCAAAGCGAAATGATGTCAGTGAGTGTTATTCTTGCGATCATCTTGGGCGAGGTTGGGGCCGCATTGCACTCTGGCGTGCTCGTCAGGTGGTCTTGGTTGGCGTTGCTCGGGCTTTGTTGTATCCGGCTTTTTAGCTGCGGGCTTGAGAATGCCTTAGAAGGCTGCTGCGTGCCTAACTGCGAGGCGCTGTATCTTCCTCCGTTCGGAGGGGGCGTTCCGTATTTCCATTGACCGTGATGACTCCACGAGGGCTGGCATCTTGAGCTTTAGGTATGCATAATCACGGCACGCGTTGAATTTTGCAAGCAGTTCGTCCAGCGAGTGATAGCCCTCTGAAACGGGACTATGTCGAAGATTAACTCTTCGCTCGGAAATTATCAGGGATCAAGACCACTTCGGTGTGGTGAGCTGTCTGATTGGCTTCCACTCTGGATGACACCTTTAAAGGTTGTCTTTGTAGGTTTAATCCTTGATGGGTCTATGCCCATTTTGCCTGTATCTGATAAAAGAGTTCGAGCTCTGCGCCGTCCATCAGGACTCTTGTGAGTGAAATCCATCGGCGATTGGGTCCAAAACCAATGCGGTGAATCCGCCATGGTGTATGCTGGTCGGATGGTCTCTTGATCGAAAGTGATCGGACAAGAGGACCATGGATTGAACTTTAGGGCGTGGCTCCATCGCATAGATGTCCTAGTCGCGCGTTCCTCTCTCCTCTTGGGTATGTGGGTCCGTATATCATATTCACCGTCCGCACTTGTGAAACCCTCATCCTCTGTTGTTGGCGGTCGGGTCTCTTCCTCGTCGTGCTGTTTAGCCTTGTCATCGTTTTGACAATTAACGCGGCACCTGAACACAACAATCTCTATTGGTGTGGTTAGCTGGCTTTCAGAGGTGCCATGTATCGGCATAGCGGTCAGTATTCGGTCGAGTTAGGCGGACCGGTGTGGTTCTTTTGAATGGCTTCTTCCGGCAGGTTTAGAGCCTCGGAATCCGGCATTGACAGTAGTATCCTCCTATAAATCGCCGTTCTGGCGCTGTTTTGTTCGGCGTGACCTGCGTTGTTGTCCTTAGTATCCGGACTGCGAATTTTCGGAGGTTGTTGCTATGGGCTGTGGCTGTCTCTCCCTTTAAAAAGCGGTCATTAGCGATGTGAGGGCTGCCATGGATTTGACTTTCCACCCCCAAGTGCGGGCTAGCCATTCGTCCCGAATGTTATGTTTAAAGTCTGCAAGGGCCTCTGCATCCGGACGGTCGGCGATTTGGTTTTCTTTGTCAGAATTGTCGAATTATCGGCGATTAAATCTGCTGCTGAATAATATGGCTCGGGTCATCGGCGTCGGTGGTCGCTTTATCGTGCCTGGAAGTTGTCAAGGAATGCGGCTTCGGGTCCTCAACACCAATTGACTCTGCGGGCAGCTGTTTAGCCAATGCGGGCTGGTCCTTTAAGCTTAGTGAGAGGTATTTGATGGCATGGAGATCATCACGGGCCATATGAATGTGGAAAGATAGTCTTGATCCAAACCCGAGAGTCTGTTGTGCCATCGTAAATTCGATGTTCTGAGTTTAAACCCTTGAGGATCGATGATCCATTACTTCATCGATGAAGCATAAAGGGTGTCTGGCGCCCTATATTGGCGATATTGCGGCGCAGCTCGAGAGAGTCTTGTCTGCTGTGTTAAACCGGCGGGTTATGATATCGACGGTATTAAATCGTGGGTAAATAGAAGCGTACGTGATCCGTAGATGGATCTTGATTGCCTTGCTTTGTCCTCAATATATCTCGCAAGTGGTAGCGCGTTCCCTCTTAACCGTACTTTTGGAGGCGATCTTGGAATGCAGTCTTAGCTGGAGCACTGGATGCCTCTCATCGCGGCCGCAGGGTGGTGATCGACCATATCGTCTTGGCTAGTGATGGAGGATGTATGCTTCCTCCTCTAATCGGAGAGCAGCTTGCGTCTTAGGTAACTTTGGAGGCGTTCGAGTTTATACTCTTGACGCGAGACTTGTCCATCGATCGGCGTGAGGTCTGATAAGCTTGGGCTATTCTGCTTTTTCTTTAGGCTGTTCTTTGTGGCGATAAGCTGCGCTTAAGCGCTCTTGTTGACAGGATCCTCAGTCAGACGAATTCATCATCGTTGAGCTTGCCGTCTTGGAGGAGGCATGTAGTTGTGATCCTCGACCTCTTAAATCTGCCGTCCTCTCGTGAGGGCTTGTACGCATCCTCTGCGCTGAATTTCTTTGGAGGGATCGTCTTCGGCACTCTACGGGGTATTGTTTTCTCCGTGCGGAATCTCCATTCTTGGTGTGGCGGGATTTAGGCGGCGCCGATTACGGCGTTTAGGCTGTTTCTTTAAGGAATCCGCCTCGCTACTTCTTCGCTGTCCCCCTCTTTGGGGTGTCCACCATATATATAGGTATGGCGAGGTGGTCTTCGGTCCTGGCGCTGGTTCTGTTAAGTCTCGACATAAATGTCCATGGCGTCGATGTCGTCGGTCGTAGTCTAGCATGTCGGTTAGATAGTCGTGGCTACAAAGTGGGTGGTGGGTGGGATCTGAATTTCTTCGTCGTCCGTACCCCAACCATCACAGCCATAGTCCGGCAGGACTCTCGATCTTGAGAGATGCTTTAGTGAGTTAGGGATATCAAAGCGGTATTGAAAGATGTCATGGCGGTGAATTCCTAACCGGTGCCCAATCCGGATCGATTGGTGGGAAGGCGGGAGGTTGTCCGGCGAGAGTCGGCCTCGAGAATCACAAGTCTCGCGAGGACAAGATCCGTGTTGGCTCCATCGGCTGTGGATGTAAAGCCCCAGTGGCGTCCATCCTGACCCTCAATCTGGCGTCGGCTCGGGACTAATGGCTGGAGCGGATCCAGTCGCCCACGAGGCCTTTGACCGATTAGCGAGCTAGATCATGCCGGTAGCATTTTAAGATGATCTCTCACTAAAATTATCAAGAAGTGTTCTCCACAGTATGCACGTTGCCAAAGTTAAATCGTGCCCGGACACCGCGTGATGATCGGGTGTGATAAGCTCTCGTCCATCTACAGCGGGTGCAAGCCAGTTTTGCACTGCGGAATACTCGGGTTAAACTTGGCGAGCCTAGCATATGCGAGATATGGCCTCGGAACACGGAGACCGAAAGGTCGGCGTGAATCATATAGTAGATATGATCAACATAGTGATGTTCACCATTGAAAACTACTCCATCTCACGTGATGATCGGTTATGGTTTAGTTGATTTGGATCACGTGATCACTTAGATGACTAGAGATGTCTGTCTAAGTGGGAGTTCTTAAGTAATATGATTAATTGAACTTAAATTTATCATGAACTTAGTCTGATAGTATTTTACAAATTATGTTATAAGATCAATAGCTCGCGTTGTTGCTTTCATATGTTTATTTTGATATGTTCCTAGAAAAGCGTGTTGAAAAATGTTAGTAGCAATGATGCGGTTGATCCGTGATCTGAGTTTATCCTCATTCTGCGGAGAAGAATTATGTCCTTGATGCACGCTAGGTGACAAACCTATTGCGGGGGCGGATCACGGGCGTTATAAGCGTTTGGCTAGCTCAATATGATGACTACTTGATAGTTTAGTGCACCATGCTTAGCGGCTTAGAATCGGGACTTCAAAGGCGTTTTGAGCGTCATGGACCATATGAGATGTTCTAGGAGTTGAAGTTAATATTTCAAGCAAATACCGAGTTGAGAGATATGAAGTCTCCAACAAGTTCTATAGCTAAAAGATGGAGAGAATCGCTCAACTAGTGAGCATGTGCTCAGTTATGCAGGTACTACAATCGCTTGAATCAAGCGGGAGTTAATCTTCGAGATAAGATAGTGATTGACAGAATTCTCTAGTCACCATCACCAAGTTAGTAGAACTTCGTGATGAACTATAATATGCAAGGGATATGAAGCGATTCCTAAGCTCTTACGTGATGCTAAAATCGTGAAGGTAGAAATCAAGAAAGAGCATCAAGTGTTGATGGTTGACAAGATCACTAGTTTCAAGAAAGGGCAAAGGAAAGAAAGGGAACTTCAAGTAGATTGACAAGCAAGTTGTCACTCCAAGAAGAAACCCAAAGCTGAACCAAAGCACAGGCTGAGTGCTTACTTTGCAAAGGAAATGGTCACTAGAAGCGGAAATACCCTAATTATTTGGTGGATAAGAAGGATGGCAAAGTGAAAAAAGGTATATTTGATATACATGTGTTTGATGTGTGCTTTACTAGTGTTTATAGCAACCCCTCGGTATTTGATACTGGTTAGGTTGCTAGAGTAGTAACTCGAAGCAGGGGTTGCGAGAATAAGCGAAACTAGTTAAGGGTGAAGTGACGATGTGTGTTGAAAGTAGTTTCAAGATTGATATGATCATCATCGCACACTCCCTATACTTTCGGGATTAGTGTTGAACCTAAATAAATGTTATTTGGCGTTTGCGTTGAGCATGAATATGATTTGATCATGTTTATTGCGTCGGTTATTCATTAAAGTTAGAGAATAAATTGTTATTACATTTACATGAATAAGACCTTTGATGGTCATACACCCAATGAACATAGTTTGTTGGATCTCGATCGTAGAGATACACATATTCATAATATTGATGCCAAAAGATGCAAAGTTAATAATGATAGTGCAACTTATTTGTGGCTTGCCGTTTGGAGTCATATCGGTGTAAAGCGCATGAAGAAACTCCATAAAGATGGATTTTGGAATCACTTGATTATGAATCATTTGATGCTTGCGAACCGTGCCTTTTGGGCATGATGACTAAAACTCCGTTCTTGGAACAATGGAGCGAGCTACTGACTTATTGAAAATAATACATCTGATGTATGCAGACCAATAAGTATGAAGGCTCGTGGCAAGTTCATTATTTTCGACCTTCACGAGATGATTTGAGCGGATATGGGTATATCTACTTGATGAAACATAAGTCTGAAATAGTTGAAAGGTTCAAAGAATTTCAGAGTGAAGTGGAAAATCATCGTAACAAGAAAATAAAGTTTACGTGATCTGATCGTGGAGAGAATATTTGATTCTGAGTTTGGTCTTCAATTAAAACAATGTGGAATAGTTTCACAGCTCCGCCACAGAACACCACATCGTTATGGTGTGTCGAGCGTTGTAACGCACTTTATTTGATATAGTGCGATCTATGATGTCTCTTATCGATTTACCACTATCATTTTGGGGTTATGCATTAGAGACAGCTGCATTCACGTTAAATAGGGCACCATCTAAATCCGTTGAGGCGACACCATATGAACTATGGTTTAGCGATAAACCTAAGTTGTTGTTTCTTAAAGTTTGGAGTTGCGATGCTTATATGAAAAAGGTTTTTCAACTGATAAGCTCGAACCCAAATCGAAGAAGTCGTCTTCATAGAATACCCAAAGGAAATTGTTGGGTACACCTTCTATCACAGATCGAAGGCAAATTTGTTCTTGATAATAGATCCTTTCTAGAAGGAGTTTCTCTCAAAAGAAGTGAGTGGGAGGAAAGTAGAACTTGATGAGGTAGCTGTACTGTTCCCTTATTTGAAAGTAGTTCATCACGAAATCAGTTCTGTGATTCCTACACCAATTAGTGAGGAAGCTAATGATGATGATCATGAAACTTGAGATCAAGTTACTACAAAACCTCGTAGGTCTTCCAAAGTAAGATCCGCACTAGAGTGATGCGGTAATCCATTACGGAAGTCATGTTACTAGACCATGATGAACCTATGAACTATGAGAAGCGATGATGAGCCCAGATTCATGAAATGGCTCTAGGCCATAAAATCTGAGATATAATCCATGTATGAGAACAAAGTATGGACTTTGGTGACTTGCTCGATGATCGGCAAGCCATGTTAAATAAATGGATCTTCAAGAGGAAGGCGGACAGCGATAGTAGTGTTACTATCCACTAAGCTCGACTTGTTGCAAAAGGTTTTCAACAAAGTTCAAGGTGTTGAATACGATGAGATTTTCTCACTCGTATCGATGCTTAAATCTGTCGAATCATGTTAGCAATTGCCACATTTATGAAATTTGGCAAATGGATGTCAAAATTGCATTCCTTAATGGATTTATTAAAGAAGAGTTGTATATGATGCAACTAGAAGGTTTTGTCAATCCTAAAGGTGCTAACAAAATGTGCAAGCTCCAGCGATCCATCTATGGACTAGTGCAAGCATCTCGGAGTTGGAATATACGCTTTGATAAGTTGATCAAAGCATATAGTTTTATATGGACTTACGATGAAGCTGTATTTACAATAAAGTGAGTGGGAGCACTCTGACCTTTCGATTAGTATATGTGAGTGATATATTGTTGATGAGAAATGATGTAGAATTTTACGCAAAGCATAAAGGAGTGTTTTAAAGGAGTTCTTTAAAAGAAAGACCTCGGTAAAGCTACTTACATATTGAGCATCAAGATCTATTGAGATAGATCAAGGCGGCTTGATAAGATTTTCAATGAGTACATACCTTGGCAAGATTTTGAAATAGTTCAAAATGGAGCAGATCAAAGAAAGAGTTCTTGCTGTGTTGCAAAGGTATGAAATTGAGTAAGACTCAAATCCCGACCACAGCGAGAAAATAGAAAGAGAATGAAAAGTCATTCCCTATGCCTCGATCATAGGTTCTATAAAGTATGCCATCTTGTGTACCAGATCTATTGTATACCTTGCTTTGAGTTTGGCAAGGGGTACAATAGTGATCTAATAGTAGATCCTTTGGACAGTGGTCAAAATTATCCTTAGTGGAATAAGGATATGTTTCTCGATTATGGAAGTGACAAAGGTTAGTCGTAAAGGGTTACGTCGATGCAAGTTTTGACACCGATCGGATGACTCTAAGTCTCGATCTAGATACATATTGAAAGTGGGAGCAATTAGCTAGAGTAGCTCCGTGCGAGCATTGTAGACATAGAAAATTGCAAAATACATAGCGGATCTGAATGTGAAAGACCCGTTGACTAAGATTCTCTCACAAGCAAAACATGATCACACCTAAGTACTCTTTGGGTGTTAATCACATAGCGATGTGAACTAGATTACTGAATCTAGTAAACCCTTTGGATGTTGGTCACATGGCGATGTGAACTATGGGTGTTAATCACATGATGATGTGAACTATCGATGTGAATCACATGGTGATGTGATCTAGATTATTGACTCTAGTGCAAGTGGGAGACTGAAGGAAATATGCCCTAGAGGCAATAATAAAGTTATTATTTATTTCCTTATATCATGATAAATGTTTATTATTCATGCTAGAATTGTATTAACGGAAACATAATACATGTGTGAATATATAGACAAACAGTGTCACTAGTATGCCTCTACTTGACTAGCTTGTTAATCAAATATGGTTATGTTTCCTAACCATGGACAAAGAGTTGTTATTTGATTAACAAGGTCACATCATTAGTTGAATGATCTGATTGACATGACCAATTCCGTTAGCTTAGCACTTGATCGTTTAGTATGTTGCTATTGCTTCCTTCATGACTTATACATGTTCCTATGACTATGAGATTATGCAACTCCGTTTACGGAGGAACACTTTGTGTGCTACCAAATGTCACAACATAAGCTGGGTGATTATAAAGGTGCTCTCAGGTGTCTCGAAGGTACTTGTTGAGTTGGCGTATTTCAAGATTAGGATTTGTCACTCCGAATGTGGAGAGGTATCTCTGGGCCCTCTCGGTAATGCACATCACTTAAGCCTTGCAAGCACTGCAACTAATGAGTTAGTTGCGAGATGATGTATTCGGAGCGAGTAAAGAGACTTGCGATGCGAGATTGAACTAGGTATTGGATACCGGCGATCAAATCTCGGGCAAGTAACATACCGATGACAAAGGAACAACGTATGTTGTTATGCGGTTCGACCGATAAAGATCTTCGTAGAATATGTAGGAACCAATATGGGCATCCAGGTCCGCTATTGGTTATTGACGGAGGCGTGTCTCGGTCATGTCTACGTGTTCTCGAACCGTAGGAGTCCATGCGCTTAAGTTTTCGATGCGGTTTTATTATGAGTTTATGAGTTTTGATGTACGAAGGAGTTGAGTCCGGATGAGATCGGGGACATGACGAGGAGTCTCGAAATGGTCGAGGCGTAAAGATTGATATATTGGGCGACTATATTGGGAGTTCGGAAGGTTCGAGTCATTGAATTATTTTTGGAGTCTGGGAGAGTTACGGGAATTCGTATTGGGCCTCATTGGGCCATACAGGGAAAAAGAGAGAGGGCCTAAGGGTGGCGCACCTCCCTTTGGCTAGTCCGGTGGACTAGGGAGGCGCCCCTTCCTTCCTTCTCCTTCTCTCTTCCTTTCCTTCTCTCCTACTCCTACTATATGGAAGGGTTACTAGTTGGACTAGGAAGGGAATCCTACTCGGTGGGAGTAGGACTCCCCTAAGGCGCGCCATAGAGAGGCCGCCCTCCCCTCCTCCACTCCTTTATATCTGAGGGTAGGGGCACCCCATAGACACACAAGTTGATCATTGAGATCGTTCCTTAGCCGTGTCGGTGCCCCCTCCACGATATTACACCTCGGTCATATTGTGGCGGTGCTTGGCGAAGCCCTCGACGGGAGAACATCAAGATCGTCTGCCGCCGTCGTCTTGTGGAACTCTTCCAGCGCCTCTGCTGGATCGGAGATCGGGGTGCGTCATCGAGCTGTCGTGTGTCAAGAACTTCGGAGGTGCGAATGCGGTGCTTGGATCGGTTGAGCCGGGAGACGTCGACTACTTCCTCTACGTTGCGTCAGCGCTTCGCTTTGGTCTCTGAGAGTGCGTAGACAACACTCTCCCCTTTGTTGCTATGCATCACCATGATCTTGCGTGTGCGTAGGAAATTTTGAAATTACTCGTTCCCCAGCGGTGATAGCATCCACGGGATAGTGGCGAGGCCGTTAAGACATGCTCGGTGAAGCGGCTTCGGTGGAAACCACGCTACTTCTCGGCTGAGATGGCGGGGTAGCTTTGGGGAAGCTTGGCGGGTCGTTTGCTGCGATCTGCTGCTTCTCGTTCCTCTTCTCGTTCCTCTAGCCCCATTACCCTTTTCGTGCGGCGCTGCGTTGGCCTGCTCGGTTTCTTCCTCCTCTCGTGGGTTTTGTAACCCCTGCGTCCGGAAAACCAACCTTCCACGGAATGGAGCACTGGCGTGCCTCGTGTCCGTCCGAGTGCTTAAGATTCGAGGCCATTATGAGCTCGTCCTTCTCCTGTCTGGAGAGCGAGCGTCCCTTGCTGCGCTGCATTGATATAGTGTCGAAGCCTCTTGGTATTTTGGTTGCTCGTCCGTCAATGGCACTTCCACGTCTGAGGTCAAAGGTTCCGCCAGCCCGAAGAACCAAGTCCGGCAGCAGTGCAGCGATTACATTGTCTATGGTTCGATCCCTTTTTCAAGCGAGATCATTCTCAGCCACTGGACCACTTAGGCGGGCTTTGAGGTAACCACCTTGACCCGTGCGATGGTGAAATTGCTTCTTCGCAGCATTTTGCTTGTTTTATGCCGACATCTTCTTACTCTTTTCCGATGTCTTGTGGGCCACAAATGCGGGCCAATGATCTTTGATCTTCTCATATTTGCCGATGAATTCTGGTGTCTCTTTTTTGTCGACAAACTTGTTCAGCTCTTTCCTCCACCTCCTGAATAGGGTTGCCATCTTCTTAAGAGCACAAGACTTGATTAATTGCTCTTTAGCGGCTTCTCGAGATCCTCCTCTGGCGGTAGGGTGAAATTTGCCTTGACTGAGTCCAAAGATCTTCTTTACGCATATCATTGACATAAGACACCTCGAGAATCTTCCTCCTTGGCTTATACCATTCTTTGGATGCTGGTGGGATCTTGTCCCTAACAAGAACCCTTGAAAGCGATAAATCGTTCTTATGCGGATGGGTTCAATCGGTTCGCCGTTGGCGCGATTTCTATGATCTCAAACCTTTCATCGAGCTCAACTTTTCTTGGGCCTCGTCTCCTTACGAAGTTGTGCTCGATCCGGAGAGCTAGAAAAAGGAAGAAAGGCGAGAGTTAATTAATATGTGTACATATACCAAAACAATGAATGCATCATTTAACTAGTCGTACGGGCTTAACTAATATATATGTACTGGCGGACTCGGTTTGGTCACTGAGGAAGCGATCGACACGGTCTCCTTCTTGTACCTCCATTGGGTCACGAGCCATCATGAACATAGCCCTCTTCTTTTACCGGCATTAATGGGTGGAGCCATCATGAACATAGTCCTCTTCTTCACCCAGTTCTTCGACCATCGATTGTCGTTGAGAAATGGCCTTAGCGACATCACTTCCTTGTCGATTATGTCCCCCAACATCGCTTTTGTTGCTTCGTCTCGGGAGTGCTCCATAGTTTACGCAAATATTTACAACATGTCAATTATTATTCAAACATGGTATAGATGGATATATATATTAGTGGCAAGCGTAGAACTAGCTAGCTAATCACAATAAGGAATCATGTTAGTGGCCTCGGCTGCTTCTCTAGGGTTTGGGGTGGCCTCGACACAATGCTTCAAGGGTTTGGGGTGGCCTCGGCGACAACACTCTTTTAACTTGGTAAATTTGGGTGGCCTCAGAGAGTTAATTTGTCGGGTAGGAGGCGTGGCGGGAGGGTAGGAGACCAACATCGTTTTCTCTCTAGGGTTTGGGTGTCCTCGAGAGTTTTGGTCGGCGAGAGGGCGAGGGGGTGCTGCCGTGGTATAAGTTATCACGGTCGTGAGGGTATATATATCGACCGCCCCTCATGTCGAAGTTATCTCGAGGGGGTTATATCGACAACGACGCGACATACATATACATGGGAAAATAATGTTATCGGGGAGGGGGTATCGGTACCCCCTCGTGTTGAAGTTTCTTCTTTCTCCTCCATTCCTTTCTTCTTCTTCTCCTCTTCTTTTCTTCTTCTCCCTCGAGAAAGGAAAATAAGGAAAAGGAAGAAAAGAGGAAGAAGGAAGAAGAAAAAAAAAAGGGAGAAGAAGAAAGGAATAGAGGAGAAGAAGAAAAAATAGAATTTTTTCTATTTTTCTTCTTCTCTCTATTCCTTCTTCTTCTCCTCTTCTTCTTCTATTTTCCTCTTCTTATTTATTTCTCCTCTTCTTCCTCTCCTCTTCTTCTCCTTTCTTCCTCTTCTTATTTTCCTTTTCCTCTCATTCTTTTCTTCTTCTTCCTTCTTCCTTCTTCCTTCTTCCTCTTTTCTTCCTTTTCCTTATTTTCCTTTCTCCTCTACACTAACCTAAAATGCACTAACCTAAAATGTATATCTATTAACAACCTAAATAAAAATTAATACATATATAAACAAAAAGTGCTATGAACATTATATTCATACATACATATATAGCCAAATCCATTCATCATATATATAGCTACCACATACATATATATATGAAAAAAATGCAATGAACAAAAAATACACTTATGAAAAAATACTATGAACATGTACACATATATACACATACAAACACATATACACAAAAATGCAACAAAATGCTATGGAAATTGCTATGGAGGAAAATGCAGGCGGTAGTGTAGCGTGTGGGCTTGTGTGTGTGTGTGTGCCATGCAGATGCTGTCCCGGTATCTGATCAGCAGTGGCTGTGGTGGCCAGGTGTGCAGAGACGGGAGGTCATGAGGGCGAGCTAAGCTGTGCTCACGGTGGCAGCGACAGAAGAAGGAAAGCTGGCAGCGTCGGTGGCGGCCCAGCGGCAACAAGCGAGCAACTGACAGCGTCGATGGCGGCGGCACTGACAAGGTGGAGCGAGGCGTCGGGTGGCGGCAGCGAGGAAGGCAGGCGTCGGGGAGAAGTGGGATTTGGTGAAGCTGCTAAGTGTTGTATATATAGCAAGAGCTTTGGTCGGTTCATGGCACCAGCGGGACCAATGCTACTAGTCGGTTGGTGCCACCAACGGGACAAAACCTCTTTTCAGCAGCCTAAAGGATGGGCGGCGGCCTTTGGTCGGTTGGTGGCACGAACCGGGATTAAAGGGGGCATTGGTCGGTTGGTGCCTGAACCAGGACCAAAAATAACGTGGTCGGTTCGTGCCACCAACGGGACCAATGGCCTGCACATGGCGTGGTGGTGGGAGTTTAGTCCCACCTCGCTAGTTGAGAGCGCCCTGCACCTGTTTATAAGCTCCCCTGCCTCTTCCCACTCGAACTCCTCTGAACTGCAGGCCTATGGGCCTAATCTGACACTGCTTTGCCTGTGGCCTACTGGGCCTTCTGCGGGCCTGAATCCTGGCCCATGGTAGGGTTTCTAGTCGTATTCAGGCCGTGGGGGCCCAGTAGGAGGCACTTTTTTTTGTTTTTTCTTTCTTGCTTTATTTATTTTATTTTGTTACTACTTACAACCAAATACTTATTGTTGCTATTTTTAATTATTTTCCAGTTTTTTGTTTTTTCTGCATTATTTATTTTCTTTTGTTTTTGCTTTATTTTAATTCTTTTTGCTTTTAGTTTTAGAAAAATTATAAACTTTTACATTAGTGCCATTAGTTTTCAAATTTGAAAACACTTTTTTTTTTTTTGTTTTTTGTTGCTTTATTTATTTTATTTTGTTTCTACTTACAACAAAATACTTATTGTTGCTATTTTTATTTTGTTTTACGTATTATTTATTTTCTTTTGTTTTTTGCTTTATTTTTAATTCTTTTTTCTTTTAGATCGCAAAATTATAAACTTTACATTAGTGCCATTAGTTTTCAAATTTGAATAGTTAAAACTTGAATTCTTTGAAATTTGTATGAATCACAAGTTTGTGATTAACTTTACTAAAAAAATGAACATAGATCTTTGTAGAGTGTTCTTGGTGAGAACATAGTTGGCAAGGGCGAAAGCAGGATTAATGGTATTACGAGGGCGAACCATAAGACATTAAAGCATTTCACATGAACTCGAAAAAGTTGAAAGTTGGCATGGTATCATAATTTCACCCACATAGCATGTGCATGTACAAAGCGGACAATGGTATCATACTAAATCGGTTACAAAGTTGGCATGGTATCATCATAATAGTTGCGGAGAAAGTCTTCACTTTTCTTCGCTTGTGTCATTGCTTATTGCTTGCGTAACCATGGATAATCTTCATCGTTTATCGGGATGTTGGGGTCAGCCTTGACTTTGAAGGAGAATTTCATGAAACTTTTCATAATCTTTAGACATGTCTATCTTGCCCTCCACTCCCTCGATGTTCCTTTTCTTGAAAGAACTATGTGGCACTTTGGCTCATCGTATGATGTATTCACTTCCTTATCTTTTTTTTCTCGGTCCGGTAGACATGTCCTTCACATAGATAACCTGTGCCACATCATCGGCTAGGACAAGCGGTTCATCAGTGTACCCAAGATTTTTCCGATCCTTTGTTGTCATTCCATACTATGGGTCTACCTGTACCCCGCCTCCTGACAGATTGACCCATTTGCAGTTAAACAAAGGGACCTTAAAATCATGTGCGTAGTCAAGTTCCCATATGTCCATTATGTAACCATAATATGTGTCATTTCCCCTCTCGGTTGTTGCATCAAAGAGGACACCGCTGTTTTGGTTGGTGCTCTTTTGATCTTGGTTAATCGTGAAAAATGTATTCCCATTTATCTCGTATCCTTTCCAAATCGTAACAGTCGAAGATGGTCCCTTGGACAACAAGTACAGCTCATCACAAACAGTGTTGTCACCTCTGAGACATGTTTCCAACCAACTACTAAAAGTCTGATGTGTTCACATGTAATCCGATCGTCGCCTTTGCCGGGTGTTTGGGCCTTGTTGTTCTTGTGTTCATCGACATGCAGGTCCAAGGTAGAGTTACGTAGAAGCTGTGTAGTGTGTTTGAGACCAAGAATATCCGTCCTGCATATTATTGAGTCCCTTCCAAGCGTGCCTTTTCCATTCAGTCTCCCCTCATACGCGATTTAGAGACCTATCTTCTTAAGGCCGGGAATGAAGTCAACACAAAACCCGATGACATCCTCTGTTTGATGGCCCATGGAGATGCTTCCTTACGGCCTAAAGCGATTCTGAGACATATTTCTTTAGTACTCCATGAACCTCTCAAAGGGGTGCATATTGTGTAGAAATCGGGCCCCAGAATGACAATCTCGTCAACTAGATGAACTAGGACGTGCGTCATAATATTGAAGAAGGATGGTGGGAACACCAGCTCGAAATTGACAAGACATTGCACCACATCACTCCTTAGCCTTGGTATGATTTCGGATCGATCACCTTACGAGATTGCATTGAGGAATGCACATAGCTTCACAATGGCTAATCGGACGTTTTACGGTAAAGCCCCTCAATGCAACGAAGCGGTTGCGTCATAATCACGTGGCGATCATGTGACTTTAGGTTCGAAACTTTTTCTCTGCCATATTTATTATTCCCTTTATATTGACGAAGCGAGTTGGAACCTTCATACTAAGCGAGGCATTCAAGAAGATTTCCTTCTCTTCTTTGGTAAAACATAGTGGCGAGGACCTTCATCTTGCTTTGGAGGCATGCCGTCTTTTTAGTGCAAATGTTGCAGGTCCTCTCGTGCCTCGGTGTATCTTTTGTCTTCCCATACGCCCAAGAAGCCTAGCAGGTTCACGCAAAGGTTCTTCGTCCGTGCATCACGTCAATCGAAGCGGACCTCTAGGTCTTTCGGTGAGGGTAGGTCCCAAAATATAAATTTCTTCTTCCACATGGGTGCGTGTCCCCGGTGTCACTCGGAACAGCTAGTCCGCGGGACCCTTTCCAAAGATTATGTGTAAATCATTGACCATAGCAAATGCGTGATCACCGATGCGCATGGCGGGCTTCTTCGGTGATCTGCCTGCGCCTTTGAAATGCTTGCCTTTCTTTCGACATTGATGGTTGGTCGGAAGAAATCGGCGATAGCCCGGTAAACATTCTTCCTGCAGCTTCGGTATATACTATCGGTGTCAAGTAAGCGGTGCGTGCATCGTGGTATCCCTTGTTTGTCTATCACGAAAGGTTCTTGAGAAGCGGGCCAATCGTTGATGGTCACGAACAGCAATGCCTTTAGGTCAAATTCCTCTGTTTGTGCTCATCCCGTCGTACACGTTTCCATTCCACAGCTGTAAAAGTTCTTCAACTAATGGCCTTAGGTACACATCAATGTCGTTGCGGGTTGCTTAGGGCCTTGGATGAGAGCGGCATCATAATGAACTTCCTCTTCATGCACATCAAGGAGGAAGGTTATACATACATGTCGGTGTCAAAACCGGCGGATCTCGGTAGGGGTCCCGGCGTGCGTCTAGGCGGATGGTAACAGGAGGCGAGGACACGATGTTTTACCTAGGTTCGGGCCCTCTTGATGGAGGTAAAACCCTACGTCCTGCTTGATTAATATTGATGATATGGGTAGTACAAGAGTGGATCTACCACGAGATCAAGGAGGCTAAACCCTAAAGCTAGCCTATGGTATGATTGTTGTAATGTATGTTGTGTCCCTCGGACTAAAGCCCTCCGGTTTATATAGACAGGAGGAGGCTAGGAATTACTGAGTCGGTTACAATGGTAGGAGATCTACATATCCGTGTTGCCAAGCTTTCCTTCCACGCCAAGGAAAGTCCCATCGGACACGGGCGAGTCTTCAATCTTGTATCTTCGTAGTCTTGGAGTCGGCGGATGATGATAGTCCGGCTGTCCGGACACCCCTAGTCGAGGACTCCTCGGTAGCCCTGAACCGAGGCTTCAATGGCGATTAGTCGCGGCGCATAATGTTCGGCATTGCAAAGCGGGTTCCTCCATGAATAATCCGAGAAGATCATGAACACCGAGGATAGTGTCGGCTTTGCAAAATAAATTCCACATTCCACCATAGAGAATAAAATGTACACTAGTTCAATCTGCTAAAGCATTATGCGGCATGACATCACACCGCTACCGGTTTCTACTTGAATCATTTTTACTATACCACCTCGGCATGTTTAGCGAGCGGTTTCCTTAACGCGTCTTGTCGAGCGAGATCGTGTTCCCCTTATTCGGGATTCTCATCAATACGGACGTGGGTAACCCAACGCGCCATTGATGGTGGCGCAGGAGATAAGCGAGTTTTACCGGGCGGTGGGGGCCTTGCAACCGTCGCCTATATATAAGGGATAAGTTTACCTTCTCACCTCGCCTTCTTCCTCCTTTTCTTATCCATCTCGCGCACTCAAGCTCCAGCGCCCAAGCTCGCGCATCTCGCCTCGACCTTCTCCGAATATATGCAGGCGGGAGGCAAATGGCTGGCCTCCTCCGTTAGGAGGAGCACATCCTCAAGCTTCATAACACGGATACCTTTCGGCGATATCGCGCATCGGCTGCCCGACGAGGCAGCTCATCCCTACCCCCTGGCCTCATGAGAGGGTCGTCTTTCTTCCCCACTTCCTCCGCGGACTGGGCTTTCCGCTCCATCCATTCCTTCGGGGGCTCATGTTCTACTATGGCCTGGATTTCCATGATCTGGCGCGAACTTCATCCTCAACATCTCGGCGTTTATCTGCGTGTGCGAGGCCTTCCTCTGCATCGGCCCCACTTGACATGTGGCTCAAGACCTTCAACGTCAAGCCGAAGGTTGTGATGAGCGCATAAGCGGAATCTTGGAGGCGCCATGTTGGGCAAGATGCCCAGCGTTCTTTAACTCGAAGGGCCTTCGTGGACTCCGTCAAGGGGTGGGAATCGGGGTGGTTCTACATCACCGAGCAGCGCAAGCCCACATGGGCGGAGGCCCCGAGTTTAGATCTGGCGTCCCCGCAG
This sequence comes from Aegilops speltoides, assembly GCA_021437245.1. Taxonomy (NCBI): domain Eukaryota; kingdom Viridiplantae; phylum Streptophyta; class Magnoliopsida; order Poales; family Poaceae; genus Aegilops; species Aegilops speltoides. Next base: position 57,309 of record JAHHZJ010001327.1, read on the forward strand.
CTCACCTCTGGAAAGAAGGGCCTGCTTTGTGGGGCAATCCGAAAAGGCAGCGGGACTCGAGCACTGCATCCAAAAGCTGGTGAGCAATAAGCTCGGGCTCGTCAGCGTGGTCCAAGTCATGCTCATCCACGGATTCTCCCATGCCAAACGGGCATTCAATCATGGGAGTTCAATCCGGAACAACACGAGCGCTGAGAGGGCTCTTCGATCGACATCTGAAGGCGCTGGAGGTGCTGTTTAAGGCGCGAAGCCCCGCATCCATGACGAAGATCGCAGATTCGCTCGCAACATCCTGGCGGCGAGGTAAGTGATTCAACCCCTTCACGGGACACTTATTGTTAAGAGTTTGACCCTAAGCGGGTTTCAATCTTCCTTCTCCTTTGGCGAGTGGATGAAGGAGGCGAGCAGCTCATCTGCCCGGCTCCCATGCGAAGACCAGTGGGCGCCCGTCTGGCGGGGTTGCTGGTTTCGGCACCGCGTGGTGCGGAGAAGAAACCAAGAAGGTGGCCACGGGTACTCGGAAGAGTACCCGTTTTCAAATGTCCGACGAAGCGGACTCCTCCCCGAATGAGGAGGAGGAAGAAGACTCTTTCCGGAGGAGAGAGAGAAAGGAAGGCTTCCCCAATAGGGGAGGCGAAGGATCAGAGGGGAGAACTATTCCCCGGACAGCTCCGCCAACACCAGCGTTGGCGAAGAGTGGCCTTTAAGGGCGAGGCCTCTAGCGAGATCGTAAATATCCGGATCCTGTATAATATGAAATTTCTTTCGCGCCACATAGTGCCTTTCTAATGCCACATCTTGTCATGATCCGGCCGATGATGATCTCCGCTTCATCGGCGGGTCGTTAGCCCATCGGATGTGGATTCACTTCGACCGCCTCTACCCCTCGGCAAGCGAGGGCGCGAGTGGGATCGAAGAGGACCCATCGGGAGGAGGCTCGGGCGCCGTCGAGCAACCTCCGGACTTTGCGCGGACTCTACGCCGGAACCGAAGTGGTTCGAGTCAGCGAGCAGCTTCGAAAGAAGGGCAAGGCCGTGACGCCGGCGGCCTCCGTCAACGGGCGCGGACAACTTCTTGGGCGCTCAAAGCGCTTCCATCGAGGAAGAACACCACACTATTATGAGTGCGGTGATTGAAGGTTGACTCACCAAGTGGGCTGACCGAAACTACAGCGACCTTCTAACGAGCCGGTAGAAGTTAAGATTATGTAATGTAATACCGCATAGGCGGTAGCCACGATGCTCAGTTCGGTGTTGGAAAGAAAAGCGGATGAGGATCTTTAAAAATATCATGAGTTTGCTTAAAATATATGTCAATATGGGTTTGCAGGCTGCCTGCTGACCTCTGCCGCCTTGCTGCGGAGGTCGGTGCATTAAGCGAGGATCTCGGCGGTCGAGCAAGAGCTCGGCCATGCTAAAAGCAGCTCGAGGACAAAGAGGTGAGTAACACCACTTTGAATAGTTACCTTCTGAGAAAAGGATTTTGGTTGCAATAAAATTAACAAGGATAATATGGGTATTGCGGGGGCCCGCGAGCGAGGTGGCAGCCACGAAGGAGGCTGTGTCCGCGGCGAATGCAGTCTTGACATGGAGCAGGCGAGTGAGAAAAGCAGCGAGCACGGGTGGCGGAAATGCGGCAAGAGCTCCGGGCTCTCATGGAGAAGCATGAGAGTTTGGGCGTGACTCAAGACTTCGAGTCGAGCTTGCCTCGGCTCTCGAAAGTGTAAATCCGCCAAGGCCGAGGCCGAAGGCCCTTGCGGAGATTGAAGATGTAAAGAAGATAGCGGCGGGTAAGGCATTTTTCATGCAAAGCAAGCATGTTAATGTAAACTACGACACTTACCGCATTAGACTCTCGAGGCGCTTGCGGATCTACCGCGTAGTCGTCGATGCGCCGCATTCTATCGTGGCGAGGAGGAGCTCGGCGGAGAAGGTCTTCGGTCTCGATATCTTTGAGGCCGGCCATCCAGTGCCCTGGCGACCAGTGAAGCGGTGGTCGAACTCCTAAGGTAGTGAGGAGGCCATGAAGGGCCTTATAGTCCGGTGTGGCTTGGACAGGCCATGCACAGGAGCTACTTGACCTCGTCGTCGGCGGCTGGTGGATCGTGCCCCTGGTGGAGGTCATCAGCGCTCCTTTGTATTGAAGGTGCTCGTCGGGCCCTTGCCCGCACAAAAGGTGCATTGGGGCAGGTTGGATGCGGAGAAGATTCTCACGGACCCACCGCCACGGGCAAGGAAGTATCGCCGCCCGAAATGTATTATAAAACTGTCTGAAGGAGCCATAATGTGTGGATGAGTGCCCCGAAATGTAATCTTTGAGTAAACTCGTTATGTATTATCTGTGCGCTGAAAATTTGTTCATGTGCGTGTTAAGCAACTCTTGTTTAATTTAAAATATTACCTTACAATGCGGCCGTTTATAAAATCGAGAGATGGCAAGTCGTTGGCTTCAGCCCCCAAACCACGAGTCTTTGGGGTGTTAGGGATAAACTTGAGCACTCTTGTTCCCATTTTGGGTCCATCTGAGGCGCTCAACACAGCGAACAAGGCAACGGACTTATAATGCTTGAACACTCTCACTTAGCCATAGAATTCTATAATTTTAAATTTGGTGAAGCCCACGGTATTGGAAGACCGAATCGAGGCGCTATCACGCCGTCGGACATGATCCGAACTTCGCTCGAGCGGCGTGAGTCTTTAAGGACGAAAGGACCTCTCGAACAGCGACCAGTCTCTCGCCTTATCATGCCGGTCGGTTTAGCTTTGTCCACCGGCGCTACTTTGGCTCAGCAGGCGCAATCGTAGTGGTTCTCCAGTGCCACCTTAGCCGACTGAATGGAGCGTAAGGCACCAAAACATGGGAGCTGGGCAAACCCAACTATTGACCCAAGACATGACTCAGAGCCGATTCATATAATGCTATAAGTTCGGGGTGCCGCACTTATGAAAGTGTTCGGACTTATCACACCATGGTGTGGGGATCATAAGCCCCTGGCGTATTAGGCCGTACCAAAATATACGGGTGCAAGATGTCATATAATGAGCATATATATATATAAAAGGTAATGCAATTGCAGTCAAAAGGTGCTGCATTATATATGAAAGAAATCTGCTATGAATGCGGTGATACAAATAGTCTTGATAAGCAAGGATTTGGACTAAGTAAACATGTCCCTCTCGAGGGGTGAGCTGCGGACTTGGTGTACATAATCGAATTTAATGCTCGTAATTGAGACCACACAGTGTTACGCGCAGCCTTCTTTAGTCACATTGTTGCATCATGAGTTCGGCGGGTTCATCGCGGACGGGGCTTCAGTTAGCGAGTCCTGTGTACATAAGAAGGAAAATAAAAATAAAAAGGGGGGCACACTAGCGAGCCCCTGGTGTGGTTGAACCGCACTCTGGGTCCGTTGTGATCGTGCCCCTTCCCCTGTGCCCATGGTATCTCCAAAGCGTAATGATGTACGTGGAGTGTTATTATTGCGATCATCTTGGCGGGCGGGGTTGGGGCCGCATTACTCTGGCGATGCTCTGATCGCGCCCGGTGGTCTTGGTTGGTATTGCTTGGTAGCGTTTTCTTGTATCCGGCCGTTTAGCGACCGGACTCGAGAATGCCTTAGAGGCTGCTCGTACTTCTACGCGAGAGCGTGTATGTTCCTCTGTTGAAGGGTGTTCCATATTCCGTTGACCGTGATGACTCCACGAGGGCTGGCATCTTGAGCTTGAGGTATGCATAATGCGGCACGCGTTGAATTTTACAAGCAGCAGTTCGTCCAGAAGCGAGCGTGATAGCAGCTGCAAGCGGGACTATCGAAGATTAACTCCTCGCTCTGAAATTATCAGGGATCGAAGACCACTTCGGTGTGGTGAGCACTGTCTGATTGGCTTCCACTCTGGTATGACACCTTTAAAGGTTGTCTTTGTAGGTTTAATCCTTGAGGGTCTATGCCCATTTTGCGCCTTGTATCACGATAAAGCGAGTTGAGGCTACTACCGCCGTCCATCGGGACTCGTGAGAAATCCATCGGCGATTGGGTCTAAAACCAATGCGGCGAATCCGCCATAAGCGTATGCTGGTCGGATGGTCTCTTCGATCAAAAGTGATCGGACAAGAGGACCATGGGTTGAACTTCGGGGCGTCTGGCTCCATCGCGTAGACATCCCTTAATGCGCGCTTCCTCTCCCTCTTGGGTATATGGGTCGCGTAAATCATGTTCACCGTCCGCACTTGTGGGGGAAAAACCCTTCTATCCTCTATTGTTCGTGGTCGGGTCTCTTCCTCGTCGTCATTTGTTTAGCCCTTGTCATTGTTTTCGGCAATTAACTTGCTGTGAACACCCAGCAATCTCTATTAGTGTGATTAGCTGGTTTTCGAGTGCCATGTATCGGCATAAGCGGTCGATATTCGGTCCAAATTGGGCGGACCGGAGTGGTTCTTTTGAATGGCTTCTTCGGCTGGCGGGTTTAGAACCTCGAATCTGGCGTTATTGCCGTATCCTCCTTATAAATCGCCGTTAATCGGCGTTTGTTTTGTTCGGCGTGACCTGCCGTTGTTGTCCTTAGTATCCGGACTGCTAGAAATTTTCACGGAGATTGTTGCTGCGAGCTAGCAGCTGTCCTCTCCAGCGAAGCGGGTCATTAATGATGTGAGGGCTGCCATGGATTTGGCTTTTCTGCCCGGTGCGGGCTAGCCATTCATCCGGATGTTATGTTTGAAGGCTGCGAGGCCTCTGCATCCGGACGGTCGATGATTTGGTTTTCTTTGTCAAGAACCGTGTCGAATTATGCGGCTGATTAAATGCAGCTGCTGAATAATGTGGCTTAGGTCATCGGCGTCTGGTAATCGCTTTGTCGTGCCACTGGAAGTTGTCGAGAATGCGGCTTCGGTCTTCCGACACCAATTGACTCTGCGGGCAAGCTGTTGAGCCAATGCGAGCTGGTCCTTTAAGCAGTGGGAGATACTTGATGGCGCGGAGATGCGTCGCCGTGGGCCATATGTATGTGGAGAAGATAATCTTGATCCATACCGCGGGGTGTGTTGTGCCATCGTAGGATTCGATGTTCTGGGTTTAAACCCTTTAGGGATTTGATGATCCATTACTTCGTCGGTGAAGCACGGTGGGTGTCTGGCGCCTACTGTATTAGGCAATATCACGGCGCAGCTCGAGGCGTTATCTGCTGTGTTCGGCCCGGCGGGGTTATTGTATCCGTGCGCGGCGGTATTAAATCATGGGTGGTAGGCGCCCGTGATTAAGTAGATGGATCTGGATTGCCTTGCTTTATCCTCAATATGTCTACGCAAGTCCGTAGCGTTCCCTCTTGGCCGTACTTTTGGAGGCGATCGAGAGTGCGGTCTTGGTGGGGGCACTGGATGCCTCTCATCACGACCACGGGGTGGTCGATCGGCCGTATCGTCTTGTTGGTGATGGAGGTATGTATGCTTCCTCCTCTAATCGGAGAGCAACTTGCGTCTTAGGTAGCTTTTGGAGGCGTTGAGTTTATACTCTTGACGCGAGGACCTCGGTCCATCGATCGGCCAGCAGAGTCTGATCGACTTGAAGCTGTTGCTGCTTTTTCTTTAGGCTATTTGCCGTGGCGATAAGCCTGCGCTTGCAAGCAGCTCTTGTTGACGGGATCCTCAGTGCAGCGAATTCGTCATCATTGAGGCTTGCCGTCTTGGAGGAGGCATATAATTATGATCCTCAACCTCTTAAATGCCGCCCTCTCGTGAGGGCTTGCCTACATCCTCTGCTGGTTGAGTCTTCTTTGGAGGGATTGTCTTCGGCACTCTACGGGGTATTATTATCTCTGTGCGGAATCTCCATTCTTCTTTGTGGCGGGATTTAGGCGGCGCTTCTTGGCGCGCGATGTTTGGGCTGCTTCTTTAAAGTGCGCCTCTGCTGCTTCTTCGCCATCCCGTCTTTTGGGGTTTCCACCATGTATATGTCGTATGCGAGGTGGTCTTCGATTGCCTGTGGCGCTGGTTCTGTTCATCTCGGCATCGTCGTCCATAGCGTCGATGTCGTCGGGTAAATAGTCTAGCATGTCGGTTAGATCATCGGCGGTGGCTACAAAGTGGGTGGTGGGTGGGCTCTGAATTTCTTAGTCGTCGTACCCCAACCATCACGGCCATAATCCGGCGAGGACTCTCCCGATAACGAGAGGTGCTTTAGCGATTTTAGGATGGCGCCAAAAGGCGGCGTTGGAAGATGTCATGGCGGTGAATTCCATAACGGCGCCCAATCCGAATTGATTGGTAGGGGCGCGGGGGGTTCGGAGTCCGGCAAGGAGTCTGGCACCTCGGAATCACGAGTTTCGCGGGGGACAAGATCGATGTTCGACTCTATCACCGTGGAAGTTGGAGGCCCCAAGGTGGCGTCTATCCACCGATCCTTGATGCAGGCGTCGGCTCGGATTAATGGCGAAGCGGATTCATCTTTGACCACCAAAGGTACCATTCGGTGGCGAGTTAGATCATGCCCATCGTCATAGTGCGGCGGCGCTCGGCTGCGGCCGAATCCATCGAAGATCAAGTCTCCGCGGACATCGGCCGTGAAGTTTAAACTTCGAATCGACACGGCGGGCGTAGCTTCGATCTGCTCGGATGGCCAGCGAATTAGCCACAGTCTGGAAGCCGCTGAATCTGAAGATCTGTCAGGGAAAAAAGTCTCACCACAGACAGCGTTGTTGGTTGAAAAGCGCCATCAGACCCTATCGGTGGCGGCACATAGGAACTCTCAATGAAAGCACCAATGTCGGTGTCAAAACCGGCGGATCTCGGGTATGGGGTCCCAAACTATCGTCTAAGGCGGATGGTAATAGGAGGCGAGGACACGATGTTTTACCGAGTTGGGCCCTCTTGATGGAGGTAAAACCCTCGTCTGCTTGATTAATATTAATGATATGGGTAGTACAAGAGTGGATCTACCACGAGATCAAGGAGGCTAAACCCTAAAGCTAGCCTATGGTATGATTGTTGTAATGTATGTTGTGTCCTACGGACTAAAACCCTCCGATTTATATAGACATCGGAGGAGGCTAGGGTTACACAGAGTCGGTTACAATGGTAAGAGATCTACATATCCGTATCGCCAAGCTTGCCTTCCACGCCAAGGAAAGTCCCATCCGGACACGGGACGAAGTCTTCAATCTTGTATCTTCGTAGTCTTGGAGTCCGGCGGATGATGATAGTCTGGCTGTCCGGACACCCCCTAGTCCAGGACTCCCTCAATACATAGAGTCACAGGCCAGGTGATGTGATTGCTGCTCTGCTCCACGAAACGATTAATGCCATCCGTGCTTAAAGCAAACCATACATTCCTTGGGTCACGTGCAAACTCATCCCAGTAATTTCTGTTGATTTTTCTCCACTGCGATGAAGGAAATATGCCCTAGAGGCAATAATAAAGTTATTATTTATTTCCTCATATCATGATAAATGTTTATTATTCATGCTAGAATTGTATTAACCGGAAACATGATACATGTGTGAATACATAGACAAACATATAGTCACTAGTATGCCTGTACTTGACTAGCTCATTAATCAAAGATGGTTATGTTTCCTAACCATAGACATGTGTTGTCATTTGATTAACGGGATCACATCATTAGGAGAATGATGTGATTGACATGACCCATTCCGTTAGCCTAGCACTTGATCATTTAGTATATTGCTATTGCTTTCTTCATGACTTATACATGTTCCTGTAACTATGAGATTATGCAACTCCGTTTACGGAGGAACACTTTGGGTACTACCAAGCGTCCAGCGTATGCTGGGTGATTATAAAGGGTACTCTGGTGTCTCCGAAGGTACATGTTGAGTTAGCGTGCTTGAGATTAGGTTTTGTCACTCCGATTGTTGGAGAGGCATCTACAGGCCCTTCTCGGTAATGCACATCACTATAAGCCTTGCAAGCTATGTAACCAATGAGTTGGTTACGGGATGATACATTACGTAGCGAGTAAAAGACTTGCGGTAATGAGATTGAACTACGTATTGGATACCGACGATCAAATCTCGGGCAAGTAACATACCGATGACAAAGGAACAGCGTATGTTGTTATGCGGTTTGACCGATAAAGATCTTCGTAGAATATGTAGGAACCAATATGGGCATCTAGGTTCCGCTATTGGTTATTGACGAGAATAGTTCTAGGTCATGTCTACATAGTTTTCGAACCCGTAGGGTCCTTGCAACAACGTTACGATTACGGTTTTATTATGAGTTTATAAGTTTTGATGTACGAAGTTTGTTGAGTCCGGATGTGATCACGGACATGACGAGAGTCTTGAAATGGTCGAGACATAAAGATTGATATATTGGGCGACTATATTGAACACGGAAGTGTTCGGACGTTTCGAGAAAACGGAGTGGGAGGTTACGGAACCCCGGGAGAGATAATGGGCCACATGGGCCTTGGTGGAAAGAGAGAGGCGGCCGGGGTGGGCGCGCCCCCTCTCCTATGGTCGAAGTGGAGTAGGAGGGGGCCCTCTTTCCTTCCCCTCTCCCCTTCCTTCCCCTCCTAGTAGGAGTAGGAAGGGGAGTCCTACTCCTACTAGGAGGAGGATTCCTCCTCCTTAAGCGCGCCCACAAGGGCGGCCGGCCTCCCCCTGCTCCTTTATATCACAGGCGGGGGCAACCTAGGACACACAAGTTGATCTACGGATCGTTCCTTAGCGTGTGCGGTGCCCCCTCCACCATATTCCACCTCGGTCATATCGTCGCGGAGTTTAGGCGAAGCCTGCTTGATAGAACATCATCCTTGTCCTGCGCCCGTCGTCTTGACAACTATACCTGCTCCCTTATTGGAAAGTAGTTCATCACAAGAACCGGTTCTGTGGCGACTACACCAATTAGTGAGGAAGCTAATGATATTGATCATGAAACTTGGATCAAGTTTCTCTTGAACCTCGTAAGTCTACGAGTAAGATCCGCACCATAGTGAGTGCGGAAATCCTATTACAGAAGTCATGTTACTTGACCATGATGAACCTCGAACTATGAGAGCGATGATGAGCCAGATTCCATAAAATGGCTAGAGGCCATGAAATCGAGATAGGATCCATGTATGAAAACAAAGTATGGACTTTGGTTGACTTGCCCGATGATCGGCAAGCCATTGAGAATAAATGGATCTTTAAGAAGAAGGCGGCGCTGATGGTAATATTCTTGTCTACAAAGCTCGACTTGTTGCGAAAGGTTTTCGACAAGTTCAAGGGGTTGACTCGATGAGACTTTCTCACCGTGGCGATGCTTAAGTCTGTCCGAATCATGTTGGCTATTGCTGCATTTCATGATTATGAAATTTGGCAAATGGATGTCAAGACGCATTCTTGAATGGATTTCTAGAAGAAGAATTGTATATGATGCAGCTGAAGGTTTTGTTGATCAAAAGGTCTTGACAAAGTGTGCAAACTCCAGCGTTCCATTTATGGACTGGTGCAAGCATCTCGGAGTTGGAATAAATGCTTTGACGAGTGTGATCAAAGAATATGGTTTTATCTGAGACTTTTGGAGAAGCTTTGTATTTACAAGAAAGTGAGTGGGAGCTCTGTAGCATTTCTAGTTTTATATGTTGATGACATATTATTAATTGGAAATGATATAGAATTTCTGGATAGCATAAAGGGATACTTGAATAAAAGTTTTTCGATGAAAGACCTCGGTGAAGCTGCTTACATATTGGGCATCAAGATCTATAGAGATAGATCAAGGCGGCTTAATAGGACTTTCACAAAGCACATACCTTGACAAAATTTTGAAAAAGTTCAAAATGGATCAGGCAAAGAAAGGATTCTTGCACTGTGCTACAAGGTGTGAAGTTGAGTCGAACTCAATGCCCGACCACAGCGAGAAGATAGAGAAAATGAAAGATGTTCCTATGCTTCAGCCATAGGCTCTATCATGTATGCAATCTTGTGTACGGACACGATGTATGCTTAGCAATAAGCTTGGCATGTAGGTACCAAAGTAATCCAGGAGTGGATCGGTGGACAGCGGTCAAGAACATCTGAAATACGAAAAGGACTAAGGATATGTTTCTCGTATATGGGTGACAAAGAGCTAGTCGTAAATGGTTACGTCGATGCAAGCTTTGACACTGATCCGGACGATTCTAAATCGCAAACCGGATCGTGTTTATATTAAATGGTGGAGCTGTAAGTTGGTGCGAGTTCAAAACAAAGCGTCGTAGCAAGATCTACATGTGAAGCGGAGTACATAGCTGCTTACGAGGCGGCGAATGAAAGAATGCGGATGAAGGAGTTCATTTCCGATCTAGGTGTCATACCTAGTGCATCGGGACCAATGAAGATCTTCGTGACAATCTTGGTGCAATTGCCACTGGCAAAGGAATCCAGATTTCACAAGAGGACCAAGCACATCAAGAGGCGCTTCAATTCCATTGGGACCAAGTCAAGTGGGAGACATAGATATTTGCAAGATACATACGGATCTAAATGTTGCAGACCCATTGACTAAGCCTCTCTCATGAGCAAAACATGATCAGCACCAAGACTCCATGGGTGTTAGAATCATTACTATGTAATCTAGATTATTGACTCTAGTGCAAGTGGGAGGCTGAAGGAAATATGCCCTAGAGGCAACAATAAAGTTATTATTTATTTCCTCATATCATGATAAATGTTTATTATTCATGCTAGAATTGTATTAACGGAAACATGATACATGTGTGAATACATAGACAAACATATAGTCACTAGTATGCCTCTACTTGACTAGCTCATTAATCAAAGATGGTTATGTTTCCTAACCATAGACATGTGTTGTCATTTGTTTAATGAGATCACATCATTAGGAGAATGATGTGATTGACATGACCCATCCGTTAACAGCACTTGATCGTTTAGTATTCTGCTATTGCTTCCTTCATGACTTATACATGTTCTTGTAACTATGAGGATTGTGTAACTCCGTTTACGGAAGAACACTTTGGGTACTACCGAGCGTCTAGCGTAAGCTGGGTGATTATAGAGAAGTACTACGGTGTTTCGAAGGTACATGTTGAGTTAGCATAATTGAGATTAGGTTTTGTCACTCCGATTGTCGGAGAGGTATCTCTGGGCCCTCTCGGTAATACTCATCACCCAAGCCTTGCAAGCATGTAACTAATGAGTTAGTTATGAGATGGCGTATTACTGAGCGAGTAAAAGACTTGCGTAGCGAGATTGAACTAGGTATTGGATACGGCGATCAAATCTCGGGCAAGTAACATACCGATGACAAAGGGAATAGCATTATGTTGTTATGCGATTTGACCGATAAAGATCTTCATAGAATATGTAGGAACCAATATGGGCATCAGGTCCGCTATTGGTTATTGACCGAGACATGTCTCGGTCATGTCTACATTGTTCTCGAACCGTAAGGTCCATGCGCAAGGTTTCGATGGCGGTTATATTATGAGTTTATGTATTTTGATGTACGAAGTTTGTTGAGTCCGGATGTAATCACGGACATGACGAGGAGTCTCGAAATGCTCGAGACATAAAGATTGATATATTGGGCGGATATATTTGGACACGGAAGGTTAGGAGAAGTTTGGAGCTACTAGGGAGGTTCTGGAACCCCGGAGGTATATGGGCCTTATTGGGCCCATATAGGAAGAAGGGAGAAGAAACAAGGGAGGCGCCCCATTAATCTGAATTGGGGAAGGGCGGCCCCCATTTCCTTCTCCTTCCCCCTCTTCCTATTACTACTACTAATGCGTATTCCTAATACTAGTACTCTTTTCTCCCCTTCAAATAAGATAAGGAAAAAGGGAAACCTACTTGGAGTAGGTTTCCCCCTCCTCTATGGCGCCCCCTTGGGCGGCCTCCTCCTCCCTCCCTCCTTTATATCTGGGGTAGGGGCACCCTAGAACACACAAGTTGATCATTGAGATCATTCCTTAGCCGTGTCGGTGCCCCCTCCACGATATTACACCTCGGTCATATGGTAGCGGTGCTTAGGCGAAGCCTGCGGCGAGAGAACATCAAGATCGTCCTGCCTTGCGTCGTCTTGTGGAACTCCCCAGGCCTCTCTGGATTGGAGAGCGAGGTGCGTCATCGAGCTGTCGTGTGTCAAGAACTCGGAGGTGCGAATGCGGTGCTGGATCGGTTGAACCGGAAGGCGTCGACTACTTCCACTCGCTGTATCAGCGCTTCGCTTGGTCTCAGTGCGTAGACAACACTCTCCCCTCGTTGCAATGTCATCACCATGATCTTGCGTGTGCGTAGGAAATTTTTTGAAATTACTACGTTCCCCAACAATAGGGCACCATCAAAATCCGTTGAGACGACGCCTTATGAACTGTGGTTTGGCAAGAAACCAAAGTTGTCGTTTCTTAAAGTTTGGGGCTGCGATGCTTATGTGAAGAAACTTCAACCAGATAAGCTCGAACCCAAATCGAAGAAATGTGTCTTCATAGGATACCCAAAAGAAAGTATTAGGTACACCTTCTATCACAGATCTGAGGGCAAGATTTTCGTTGCTAAAATCGGATCCTTTCTAGAGAAGGAGTTTCTCTCGAAAGAAGTGAGTGGGAGGAAAGTAGAACTTGATGAGGTAACTATACCTGCTCCCTTATTGGAAAGTAGTTCATCACAAGAACCGGTTCCTGTGACAACTACACCAATTAGTGAGGAAGCTAATGATATTGATCATGAAACTTGGATCAAGTTTCTCTTGAACCGTGGGTCTACGAGTAAGATCCGCGCAGTGGTGCGGTAATCCTATTCTAGAAGTCATGTTACTTGACCATTATGAACCTACGAACTATGAGAGCGATGATGAGCCCAGATTCCATAAAATGGCTAGAGGCCATGAAATCGAGATGGGATCCATGTATGAGAACAAAGTATGGACTTTGGTTGACTTGCCGGTGATCGACAAGCAATTTAGAATAAATAGATCTTTAAGAAGAAGACTGGCGCTGATGGTAATGTAACTATCTATAAAGCTCGACTTGTTGCGAAAGGTTTTGAAAAGTTCAAGGGTTGACTACGATGAGACTTTCTCACCCGTAGCGATGCTTAAGTCTGTCGAATCATGTTAGCTATTGCTGCATTTCATGATTATGAAATCGGCAAATGGATGTCAAAACTGCATTCTTGAATGGATTTACGGAAGAAGAGATGTATATGATGCAGCGAGAAGGTTTTGTTGATCCAAAAGGTGCTAACAAAGTGTGCAAGCTCAACAATCCATTTATGGACTGGTGCAAGCATCTCGGAGTTGGAATAAGCGCTTTGATAGTTTGATCAAAGCATATGGTTTATCTGAGACTTTTGGAGAAGCCTGTATTTACAAGAAAGTGAGTGGGAGCTCTGTAGCATTTACGATATTATATGTAGATGACATATTATTAATTTGAAATGATATAGAATTTCTGGATAGCATAAAGGGATACTTGAATAAAAGTTTTTCAATGAAAAATCTAGGTGAAGCTGCTTACATATTGGGCATCAAGATTTATAGAGATAGATCAAGATGCTTAATAGGACTTTCACAAAGCACATACCTTGATAAAATTTTGAAAAAGCTCAAAATGGATCAGGCAAAGAAAGGGTTCTTTCCCGTGCTTCAAGGTGTGAAGTTGAGTCAAACTCAATGCCCGACCACAGCAGAAGATAGAGAGAAAATGAAAGATATTCCCTATGCTTCAGCCATAGGCTCTATCATGTATGCAATCTTGTGTACCAGACTGGCGTATGTAGCAATAAGTTTGGCGGGAAGGTACCAAAGTAATCGAGTGGATCCACGGACAGCGGTCAAGAACATCTGAAATACGAAAAGGACTAAGGATATGTTTCTCGTATATGGAGGTGACAAAGAGCTAGTCGTAAATGGTTACGTCGATGCAAGCTTTGACACGATCGAGACGATTCTAAATCATAAGCAGGATCGTGTTTTTATTAAGCGGTGGAGCTGTAAGTTGGTGCGATTACGAACAAAGCGTCGTGGCGGGATCTACATGTGAAGCGGAGTACATGGCTTCGGAAGCAGCAAATGAAGAATGCGGATGAAGGAGTTCATTTCCGATCTAGGTGTCATACCTAGTGCATCGGGACCAATGAAGATCTTCTGTGACAATACTGGTGCAATTGCTTTGGCAAAGGAATCCAGATTTCACAAGAGGACCAAGCACATCAAGAGACGCTTCAATTCCATCCGGGACCAAGTCCAAGTGGGAGACATAGAAATTTGCAAGATACATACGGATCTGAATGTTGCAGACCCATTGACTAAGCCTCTCTCACGAGCAAAACATGATCAACACCAAGACTCCATGGGTGTTAGAATTATTACTATGTAATCTAGATTATTGACTCTAGTGCAAGTGGGAGACTGAAGGAAATATGCCCTAGAGGCAATAATTAAGTTATTATTTATTTCCTCATATCATGATAAATGTTTATTATTCATGCTAGAATTGTATTAACCGGAAACATGATGTCGCGGCGTGTGGCAAGCACCTATGGGGCAGGGCCCCTTTCCTGGTCCGACAGGGGCGGAGGCGCCTGAAGAAGCGGTCGAGGTCGGCCAGGGAGAGATTTTACCCAACCGGAGCTCTCGAGAGATAAAACTCCTCTGCTGCCTTGTGTTTGTATTTGTTCTTGCTCGGCGTGGGTGTCTTTGTGGTTTGAGCAGCGTCGAACGCCATGAGTCAACCCCTTCTCGTGCGCTTACGGGCCTCCTTTTATAGTCTAAAGGGGTCACCGACGCAGTGCTTACTTGAGAGGAGAGGGGTAGAAAGCGTAAAAATGCGGGTTGGTACAAGCTGCTATCTCTGATGTCCCTACCTAACTCGTGGCGGGGGACAAGAGCATTTAATGCCCGTCGGTCGCCCCTAACGGTGCGAGAAGCGACCGTTAGGGTGCCACCGATCGCCAAGATGGCCTCCTAGCCACCTTCGCTCGCCACCTCGCACCGCTAGGCTGCACAGCCACCGCCCGTGCACGGGAATGATCTGTGGCGACCGTCATCGGGTGAGATGGGCGTGGGCGCGAGTGGTGGCTTTGCCCGCGGCAAGCGCCTTGGTTAGCCTTCGGCAAGCTCCTCTTGCGGGGCCTTATCCTTCGGCAAGCTTCTCTTGCGGGGCCTTATCTCAAAGTTAACACTTTGTTCTTGAATGACAATGAATGGAGATGACGGAGGATCTTGGCGGACACCGGCAAGCCTTGCCTTGAGTGCTGCGACCGCCCGTGCCCAAGTTCGAGGTACTAAGGTACCCCTACTTTGGCTCATCGGCAGAGCCCCGGGCTGGGCCATACGGTGCGGCGCTGTTGGGCCAGGCCCAAAACAGGGCACGGGCACGCGCGGCCTAGGTCCAAACCAGATCCGCTCCGAATCCAGCGCGTCCTCTCGTAACGGCATGCGTCAATCGTGGCGTCATGGGAGACGTGGGTGGCGTGCGTGATTTTCAAGGCGCCCCCCCCCCGTGATCACGGGGCGGGGCGAGGTCACCTCACTCGTCACCTCAGCTCTGCATCCCCGCCACGCGGCTCCCATGCGCTTGGGGTCACGGACGGTGGGAGTGGGAAACCGGGCCATTGCGATTCCCGTGCCTTGATTGGCTGGCCAGGCGGCAGAGCCCCACCTCGCTCCTTTAAGAAGGGCAAGAGGGGCGCAGCAGCCCGCATTCTCCTATCTCCTCTTCTTCTTGACTTCTGCTCCCTTTCTCACATTTCGCCATGGAGAAAGGGAACCTGAATTCTAACCGTCGGTGGCGGCGAGGTGCGCCACCAGACAGCGCTTCTCCTATCCGCGCTGTGGCGAGAGCCAACCACAAGGGAAGAGGGAGGGCGAGGCCCGCAGACGAGTCGAGGGCGAGGCAGGCGCTTCGGGGAAGAAAGCGGACTGGCGGCGCGCCATCTCCGCCTCCGCCCGGCGGCTCCTCTCCTCACGGCGGTCCATACGGGGCGACCCTTGCGAGTTCTTCGTCAAGCTGCGCGGGCGCCTCGTCGTCGCCTCCGGCTTCGATTCCGTTCTGAGCGATGGAGATGGACCCTTGGCTCTTGAGGTTGCACATGAGGGCTGCGGAATCAGCGGCACAGCGAGTCGGCGTTGTATTCCCAGCCCCTAATGTGATGTATCTCAATCGTGGGTGGAAGGCGTTACGCGCATCCACAGCTTAGCGGCGGGGTTTACCCTCCATTTCAAGTTAATGGAGGGTGACCTTCTCTCTGTCAAGGTCTTGAGGACTCCGGCACTTTCGGGCGAGTGCTGCGTGGATAGCTCCTCCGGCAGCGAAGGCTCTTCCTCGGCGAGTGGCGAGGAGGGGCGGCAGCGGCAGCGAGGTAGCGGGCGGCGGGATGGCGAGTCCGACTAGGTGTCGGCGCCCGCCCGCGCGTCACCGGCGACCCCATCATCCGCGTCGCCGGCTCCTTGAACTCCACAGGGTGCGTCTCCTTGGCGGCTGGCGTGGGGAGGCTGCGAGAAGAGGAAGAGGGTTGGCGGCAAGGCCGTCAAGTCGGAGTACGAGGGCGTGGTGCCCTCGACAGCGTGCTGACGTCCTACCGCCCCGTCTTCGAGCTCTTCTTCCGGCGCCGCCATCCCCGTCAAGCCCTCGGACAGCCCCCGGGATGTTCTCTTGGTGTCTTCTGGCACCCGTAGCTCGCCTAGGCGCCCCTTTTGCCCTTCCCGGCAAGCTTCTCTTGCCGGGGCCCCCTTGACCTATCTCCTGAAGAGAGGGACAGGAAAAGGATTACGGGCATCTTATCTTTTTATTTGTAAGCCCTCGGGCCTTAGTTGCATTTAAAACTTGTAATCCTCTCTTTCATGTTTTTCATCCTCTATGGACTGTACTGGAATGGGATGTTTTTTTAATAAAAAAAAGGGATGCTTCCCGGGATGTATCCTTTACCTTGTCGCATCCCCTGTATGTCTTTACCTTACGCTTTTAGGGAACTTGCCGGCGCAAACACACTTGCTGAGTGCGGAACATCAGCAGCCCGCTGGCGGTGTTGCCTCCGGCAAGAAACCTTGCCGGGGCCAGTTGCAACGCGCTTGTATTGTTGAGCGGACTCGAAACAAATCAAGGGCGCAACAACCGAGCAGCTCCTCCGCGCACAGGTTTTTCATACAAGGCATGGTAGTTCAAGGAATAAAAACGCGGTTTCGCATCCCCCAGTCCATCAGAGGATGCATGATGAGGGACGAAAGACTTATCTGACATCGCAGCCCGGCAACTCTGGCTTGCCGCGGATGTATCTTAGTACTTGCAGCCTCCGGCAACATTGGCTTGCGGGGCCCGGTGCGATGCGCGTATACGCTATTATTTCAGTTATGAAAACAAATTAGTCAATGCCGTAATAAGTTACTTTTGTAACATAACTTCATTCTGGGCAATGCTTGCTATGTTATCTCCTTTACTTGATTCCATCCCTTGTATGTCTTTACCCTTACGCTTTTAGGGAGCTTGCCGGTGCAAACACACTTGCTGAGTGCGGAACATCAGCAGCCCGCTGGCGGTGTTGCCTCCGGCAAGAAACCTTGCCGGGGCCAGTTGCAGCGCACTTGTATTGTTGAGCGGACTCGAAACAAATCAAGGGCGCAACTTAGCCACGAGTCGGTTCCTCCGCGCACAGGTTTTCCATACAAGGCACGGCTGTTCAAGGAACATAACTTAAAAATTTGAAACTGACTGCGCTCTATGGCAATGATTGCCATGTTATATCCTTTACTCTGTCGCTTCCCTTGTATGTCTCTACCCTACGCTTTTAGGGGACTTGCCGGCGCAAACACACTTGCTGAGTGCAGAACATCAGCAGCCCGCTGGCGGTGTTGCCTCCGGCAAGAAACCTTGTCGGGGCCAGTTGCAGCGCACTTGTATTGTTGAGCGGACTCGAAACAAATCAAAGGCATAACTTAACCTCAGTCGGTTCCTCAGCGCTGAGTTCTCCATACAAAGTAGCGGCAGTTCGAGAACATAACTTAAAATTTAAAAATGATTGTGCTCAAACTTTGGCAACTTAGCTTTTACGTAAATGCGTGTTCGGCAAGGCTGCGCTTCTTTGAGCGGCGCCAATTGCTATATTATCTCCTTTACTTGATTCCATCCCTTGTATGTTTTACCCTTATGCTTTGAGGAAACTTGCTGGTGCAAACACACTTGCTGAGTGCGGAACATCAGCAGCTTCTTTGGCGATGTTGCCTCCGGCAAGAAACCTTATCGGGGCGATTCGGCGCACTTTTATTGTTGGCGGACTCGAAACAAATCAAAGGCGCAACAGCCTGACAGGTTTTCCATACAAGGCATGGTCGTTCAGGAACATAACATAAGAATTTAAAAACGACTGTGCTCTACTTGCTGGTGGAGCTCGATGGTGCGTCCTCGACGGCAGCGCAGCACTCAGAAGAGGCGCGCTTGCCGGAGTGGGCATCAGAGCTACGCTTGCCGGACTTGGTCTTTGGTGAAGCTGCCTTCGCCTTCTAGCACTTGCCGGTGGAGCTTGATGGTGCGTCCTCGACGGCAGCGCTTGATACTCGAAGAGTGCGCTTCGCGGAGTGGGCATCGAGCTACGGTTGCGGACTTAGTCTTCTTCTTCTTCCCCGGGAGTTTCAGCGGCAAGTGGGTTGCGCTCTGCTGCTCTTGCTGCTTCCGGTAGATCTTGGCGATGCAGATAAGTGCATCCTTCTTGTGCATACGGGCGGAAATGACACTTATCGGACCAGGCATCTTGAGCACATTGTAGGCATAGTGAGAGGCTGCCATGAACTTGTAGCTGGATGGCCAAGTATCCCATTGTAAGGCAATGGGAAATCCGCAACGTCAAACGTGACTCTCTCTGTCCTGAAATTCAGCTCGTTGCCAAATGTCACCGGCAGTGTGATCTTCCCCTTTGGCTTGCTCCTTCCCGGGTTGATTCCTTGAAAGGTACCAGTTTCTTCAAGCTCGCTGTCGGGGATCTGGAGCTTTTTGAGCACTGCGGAGGAGATGAGATTCAGGCCGGCCCCGCTGTCAACCAACATCTTTGTGACCTTGAGGTTGCGGATGGTTGGTGAGACCAACATCGGCAAGCACCCGGTCGCAGTGATGCGATCGGTGATCCTCAATGTCGAGGCGATGGGCGTCTGGACCACCGAGGGCTTGGCGATTCGGTGATGGTTCTGCTGCATTCACCTCCTGCACCCACTGTTTAAGTTGGCGGTGCAAGGTGTGCAGAGAAGCACCGCCGTCAACGCACAAAACCTCCGTTGCCCTCTGAAACTCTTGCTCATCGGTCTCATCCTCATCTTCTTCTTCGTCCTTGTCGTGGCCACGGGGAGGTCTGTCACCTTGCCGCTGCTTGGGCTTGCCGCGGTGCCCTCCCCGGGCGGGGAGCTTCTTGCCGGATCCTCCGCGACCTTCCCGGGCCTTCTCCTTGTCGTGACGCTCATATTCAGCTTTTTGTAGCTCTGCCATCTGCTCAACCTTCTTGCATGCTTGGAGGTCATGGCCCTTGGTGCGATGGATCTTGCAGTACTGCTTGCCGGAGCCGTCCTGCTTGTCGGCGGCCACCACAGCCTCGCCGAAGTCACCAGCCTTGGCCTTGTCGGCGCCGCCTCCGCTGCCGGACTGCTCAACAACTAGCACATCCTTAGCCTTTCTCTTTCTGTTGTTCCGCCTCCGGTTCTTCCTTGCGGAGGGCATCCTCCTTGTCGAGATCATACATACGTGTTCTCTCCGAGGAGTTTCCTCCCTTCTTCAGCCCGCGCACACTTGTCGGCCAGAGCATATAGCTCGCTGACATCTCTGATCTTGCACATCGCCATCTCCTCCCTCATCCTGCGGTTAAGCACGTTCTAATGGAGCAGCGCTGATAACCCATGGCGAAGTGGGCGTTTGGGATGTTCTTGCTGCACTGGCTGAATCTCTGTATGTACTTGCGCGGGGTTCTCCTTCCTTACGGGCAAGCGGATGAAGATCGCTTTCTGGCCATGGGGTTTGTGTCCGCTTTGTGAAAGCGCCGAAAGCGATGACACAGTCCGCCCATGAAGAGATGGAGTTGTCCGGCAAGTGCATGAGCCAAGATCGGCGTTGGGCTTGAGCACCGGCGAAGTAGTTGGCGAGATCTTCTCATCGCGTCCTCCGGCAGCTGCACGCGATGGTGTAGGCGCTAAGGAACTCCGGCGGATGTATCCTGCCATCGTACTTCTCGGGCGCGTCGGCGAAGTTCTTGGTGCTGGAGCCCTTTGGACTTGCCGCAGCTCACGAGTGAGCAGCAGGGCAACCTACGCGTCTGACAAGTCGCTGGTTCCCCTGGCGCATGCATGTCGACGATGGGCCCAGTAGCGCTGGTCGGATGACGTCGCGCTTCTCTCCGGCCTTTCGTCTGGTGCGAGCATCTTCGATGTCGTCGTTCTTGGAGAACTTAGCGTTGATCGCGGCGAGCTTCGTGGATCCGGCAGCAGCGGTGGAGTCGGCGTCGAGTCGGCCCGGCGAGTCAGCGATCTTAGCCTTCTTGGCGGGGAGTGCCTGTGGGGCACCCCACGGTCTTGTCGGCGTCGGCTTGCGCCTGGGCGTCTTGCCGGGGCTTCGAGGTGTTCGGTTGTCGGGGCTTGTCGCCGTTGGCGAAGCCGATGAGGCTCTGGATGGTCATCCTCGATCGTCAATCTTGTGCGGCGCGGAGGTAATCTAAAGCAGTGGGCTCGGGCCAGCGCTTCCTCTGGAAGTCTTAGGTGGCGGCGGTGACGGCGGCGCGAGGCGGATATGCTCGGACTCCCAAGCTGGGTTGGAAGAAGCGATACCCGTCCGGTGACCGCACCTCGCTTCGTGCCGACATCTTTGGCGTGCCGCTGGTCTGAACACCCGAGTTCCACCAGCAGCCTTGCTCCACGCGAGCGCGGCGCTAGGGAGCACCGTGGCGTTGTCGATCTTGCCCCTCACGGGAGGAGTGCGGTGAATGTCTGAGCAGCTGAAGCTTGCGGGCCTTGCTCTGGACTGGTGACGGCGTGAGTCCCACCGTCGGCGCCCGCTTCCCCGCCGGCGTCTACTCCACCGCCTGTTTGCTCCGGCGGTGGCGGTGGAATCAACGTAGATGGAGCGGCCACCTCCAAAGGCTTCTTCTTCGGTGGCATGTCGATGAAGATGTTGATGTGTAGCGAACCGGATCAGTTCATACGACCTCGGCGCCCCTACAGCGCGCCAAAGATGTCGTGGCGTGTGGCGAGCACCTATGGGGTAGGGCCCTTTCTGGTCGGCGAGGCGAAGCGCCACGAAAAGAGCGATCGAGGTCGGCGCGGGGAAGATTTTACCCAACCGGAGCTCTCGGAGAGATAAAACTCCTCTGCTACCTTGTGTTTGTATTTGTTCTTGCTCGAAAGCATGGGTATCTTGTGGTTTCCAAGCGTCGAACCGCCGAGTCAACCCCTTCTCGTGCGCACGGGCCTCCTTTTATAGTCTAAAGGGTCACCGACAGTGTACTTGAGGAGAGAGGGGTAGAAAGCGTAAAAGCGCTGGTTGGTACAAGCTGCTATCTCTGATGTCCCTACCTAACTCGATGGCGGGGACAAGAGCATTTAATGCCGTCCGTCGCTAGCGGTGCGAGGAAGCGACCGTTAGGGGTGCCACCGATCGCCACGATGGCCTCCTAGCCACCTTCGCTCGCCACCTCGCACCGCTAGGATGCACGACCACCGCCACATGCACCGGGAATGATCTGTGGCGACCGTCGTCGGGTGAGCTGGGGCGTGGTAGAGTGGTGGCTTTGCATGACAAGCGCCTTGGTTAGCTTGCCGGGGCCTTGTCCTTCCCGGCAAGCTTCTCTTGCCGGGGCCTTGTCTCCAAAGTTAACACTTTGTTCTTGAATGACAATGAATGGAGATGACGGAGGATCTTGGCGGACACCCGGCAAGCCTTGCCGCGGGGTGCTGCGACCGCCCGTGCCCAAGCTCGGGGTACTAAGGTACCCCTACTTTAGTACACCGACACATGATGTAACGCCCTCGATGCGGCTATATCTCCCACGTGTCGAAGCACGACTTAGAGGCATAACCGCATTGAAAGCAATGTCGCAAGTGAGGTAATCTTCACACAACCCATGTAATACATAAGGGAAAGAGATACATAGTTGGCTTACAGTCGCCACTTCACACAATACATAAATAAACATCCATCATTCAGGTTACACTCAAGGTCCGACTACGGAACCAAAATAAAAGAAGACTACCCCAAATGCAGCACAGATCCTCGATCGTCCCAACTGGGCTCCACTACTAATCGTTTGGAAATGAAACATAGTAACGACCAAGGGCCTCAACAAACTCCCACTTCAGCTCAGTTGCGCCATCTGCGCTGGTATCATCGGTACCTGCATCTGTTTTGGTAGAATCTGTGAGCCACGGGGACTCAGCAATCTCACAGCCGCGAGATCAAGACTATTTAAGCTTATAGGAAGGGTGGTGTAATGAGGTGGAGCTGCAGCAAGCGACTAGCATATGGTGGCTACGATCGCAAAAGAGAGCGAGAAGAGAAGCAAGGCACGGTCGTGAAGCTAGTAGCGATCAAGAAGTGATCCTGAAACTACTTCGTCAAACATAACTCCAACACCGTGTTCACTTCCGGACTCCGCGAGAAGAGACCATCATGGTTACACGCGGTTGATGTATTTTAATTAAGGTCAAATTCGGGTTTTCTACAACGGACATTAACAAATTCCCATCTACCTCATAACGCGAGCACGACTTTGAAAGATAATACCTGCGGGGGTCCCAACAAGCCCATCATAAGATCTCACGGTCAGCGAAGGATAAACCTTCTCCGGGAAGACCCGATCGATCTCGGAATCCCGGTTCGCATGACATTTCGACAATGGTAAAACTAGACCAGCAAGACCACCCGATTGTGCCGACAAATCCCGATAGGAGCTGCACATATCTCGTTCTCGGGGCACACCGGATAAGCGAAGCGTCTGGTATAACGTGACCCAAGTTGCCAAGGGGCGGTCCCATACGGTGCTCTAGTTTGGACCAACACTCGGAGGAGCACGGCCGGGGGTAAATAAAGATGACCCTCGGGCTCGCGAAAATCAAGGGAAAAAGGCTTAGGTGGCAAATGGTGAAACAAAGGTTGGGCCTTCTTTGGAGGAGTTTTATTCAAAGCGAACTGTCACGGGGTCCCATAAATCACCCAAGCTGCGTAAGGAGCATAAAATCAAGGAACATAACACCGGTATGGCGGAAACTAGGGTGGCAAGAGTGGAACAAAACACAGGCATAAGGCGAGCCTTCCACCCTTTACCAAATATATAAGGTGCATTAATTAAACAGGAGATATTGTGATATCCCAAAATCCATGTTCCGACCAGGAACAAACTTCATCTTCACCTGCAACTAGCAACGCTATAAGAGGGGCTGAGCAAAAGCGGTGACATAGCCAAACAACGGTTTGCTAGGAAAGGATGGTTAGAGGCTTGACATGGCAATATGGGTGGCATGATATAGCAAGTGGTAGGTAGCGTAGCATAGGCATAGCAAAGAAGCGAGCATCTAGCAAGCAAAGATAGAAGTGATTTGAGGTATGGTCATCTTGCCTGCAAGGTTCTCAGAGTTGTCGAAGGCTTGATCCTCGTAGGCGTTCTCAACAGGTTCCTCGTTCACGTACTCGTCTCCCGGCTCTACCCAAAGCAAGAACAAAAGCAATGGAACAACAATCAAACAAGGAGCAATGCACAAGCAATATGATGCAATACATGACATGACATGCGAGATGTGATATGCAATGCATATGTGTGCTCCGGAAGGGAAAATGAAGAACAAGGCATCAACTTGGCAAACCATGTATGCCGCTGGAAAGATGAGATGATTTCGGTTGAAATCGATATGAAGATCACCGGAAACGGATGCACGGTTTGCAAATGGCAAGCAAAACAATAATGGCACAAATCTGCGATTAACAACACGATGCTACTTAGCATGCAACAAGAAACTATGCTGACACCCCAACATAAAAACAAAGCATATGACAGTGATCTACAGGAGATGCTTAACAAAGAGGAACAACGAGTGCGGCTAAATCACATCATAACAGGTTCAAACAAGCATGGTGAAAGTGCAAAAATATCAGGTTCACGAGACTTAGTGAAAATATCTAGTATGCGAAATTAACATCAGGAAGGCATGTTTAGAGCAAGCAAACAACCTGCTACAGGAACTTATAATAGCAAAACAAGACATGGCAGGAATCTACTCAAAGCATAGACCAAAAGTCCCTTACTGACCATAAGCCAAAAAGGACCATAAGAAATGATGGCACCCATGTAAACATAGCAAGTTTCATTACAGATCTCAGACTTGACACAAAAACTGGACATGGCAAAAGCAGATAACAAGTAGGCATGTTCGTGAGCTCGATGGACTCACTATAGAGCATTTCATGATAAACTAAGCATACACCCATCAAGAAGACATGGCATAGAAGCTATACATGGCAAGAGCAACATCATAGCAGACAAGGATCAACTACAACAACCTTGTGAAAATTGAATATCATGTAAACAATCTGCCAGGAAACATTTTGAAGCAAAAGTAGAGCACGAAAATGACATTCTAGACTACTCCATAAATGCCAACAAAGGCACGGATGGATAGAGCACATCCATATGTTCAAAATACCCTTACTGATCATGCTCAAAATAGGCATAGATCTCTCTGTAACAACATGAACACATGGCATAAAAATAACAGCAGGACATGACTTAGTGAAATTACGAAGTTCCTGAAATCAGCAACATTATCTTCCCTAGTTTGCATGCTTGTGCTAGTCACCACAGAGATCACAAAAATACATGGCATACACCCCTGTAAATATGGCATGGCATAGATCAAAATATATGTAGGGCTCAAGTACATAAGATGCACACATTAATCATGGCAAAAATGACAAAAGTGCATGTTACATTAAGAAGCGAAACTAACATCACATAGCCCTCTTCCAACAGCATTTGGGCATCAAGATGAGCTCAAATGTAAATGATGCAATGGAATGAAATGATGTACTCTTGAGGCGAATAATTTGGTATGCTACGCCCAAAAGCAGAGCCACGGGTGCAAAGATGTGATCGATGAAGATGCAACAATTTTATGACGGAAAATGACTTGGGCGATTTGGGAGAAGAAAGTCAACCGAGTTTCGGATCTGGATCCGGATCGGTAGCGGCTCGAGGACGGCCGGCTGCGAGATCGCCGGAGGAGGACGCCAGTGGTCGGGCGGCGGATCCAGCGGAGGCGGCCTTGGCGGGGCCGGCCGAGTCTGTGACCGGCGGCAACGACAGGCGCCCGAAGTCGGGCGGGCAGGCGGCACCAGCGTCGAGTGCGTGGTGGTGGCGGCGGTAGCCTGGCGGTAGGCAGCAGCTTTTCGGCGGCGGAGCGACGGCGGCAGCCTTGGCGCCCATGGCGCGAGCGGCAGCGGCGAGCCGCGAGGGCCTGGCGGGCAGCGGGCAGCGCGGGTCGGCGGCGATCTGAGGACCGGCCGACGCGTGGCGGCCGCTGATTGGCAGCTTGTCGGCGGCGGACGTGTCTGGCGCCGGCGGACGATGTCCGGCGTGCGGAGAGGAGCGGGACTAGGGTCAGGGTAGGAAATGATCCGGGATTTCGGGGAAGGAGGTGTTTTTTATAGGTAGGAAGAGCTAGGGAGCTCGAAATGAGGTGCGGTTTTCGCCCACACGATCGTGATCCGACGACAGAGAGCATGGAAGTGACTTAGATGGGTTATTGGGCTGTTTTGGAAGGGTGTTGGGCTGCAACTTAAAAGAGGCCTTTGCGGTTACCCGGTTAACCGTTGGAGTATCAAACGAGCTCCAAATGACCCGAAACTTGACAGGTGGTCTACCGGTGCTATACCAGGGCCACTTGGCAAGGCTCGGTCCATTCCGAGAACGTTCAATACCCGCACATGAAAAAGAACAAGAGGGGTGCGCCGGTGCATGTGGGAGTGTCGGAATGCAAAACGGACAATGGGGAAAATGCTCGGATGCATGAGACGAACACGTATGCAAATGAGACGCACATGATGACATGATATTAGATGCATGACATGAACAAAAAGCAAAAGCGAAAACAAAAACCCAACCACGGAGGGAATATCATAGCACATAGCGAAAATGGCAAGAGTTGGAGTTACAAATATGGAAAGTTACATCCGGGGTGTTACACATGATACATGTGTGAATACATAGACAAACATATAGTCACTAGTATGCCTCTACCTTACTAGCTCATTAATCAAAGATGGTTATGTTTCCTAACCATAGACATGTGTTGTCATTTGATTAATGGGATCACATCATTAGGAGAATGATGTGATTGACATGACCCATTCCGTTAGCCTAGCACTTGATCGTTTAGTATATTGCTATTGCTTTCTTCATGACTTATACATGTTCCTGTAACTATGAGATTATGCAACTCCGTTTACGGAGGAACACTTTGGTACTACCAAGCGTCCTGCGTAATGCTGGGTGATTATAAAGGAGTACTACTGGTGTCTCCGAAGGTACATGTTGAGTTGGCGTACTTCGAGATTAGGTTTTGTCACTCCGATTGTCAGAGAGGCATCTCTGGGCCCTTCTCGGTAATGCACATCACTATAAGCCTTGCAAGCAATGTAACCAATGAGTTGGTTACGGGATGATGCATTACGTAACGAGTAAAGAGACTTGCCAGTAATGAGATTGAATTAGGTATTGAATACCGACGATCGAATCTCGGGCAAGTAACATACCGATGACAAAGGGAACAACGTATGTTGTTATGCGGTTTGACCGATAAAGATCTTCGTAGAATATGTAGGAACCAATATGGGCATCTAGGTTCCGCTATTGGTTATTGACCGAGAATAGTTCTAGGTCATGTCTACAAAGTTCTCGAACCCGTAGGGTCCATACGCTTAACGTTACGATGGCGGTTTTATTATGAGTTTATAAGTTTTGATGTCTGAAGTTTGTTGAGTCCGGATGTGATCACGGACATGACGAGGAGTCTCGAAATGGTTGAGACATAAAGATTGATATATTGGGCGACTATATTCGGACACGGAAGTGTTCGGACGTTTTGGAGAAAACGGGAGTGGGAGGTTACGGAACCCCGGGAGATAATGGGCCACATGGGCCTTGGTAGAAAGAGAGGCGGCCGGGGTGGGCCACGCGCCCCTCTTCCTCTGGTCTGAATTAGACTAGGAGGCGGCGCCCTCTTTCCTTCCTTCTCCCCTTCCTTCCCCTCCTAGTAGGAGTAGGAAGGGGAGTCCTACTCTACTAGGAGGAGGATTCCTCCTCCTTGGCGCCCACAAGGGCGGCCGGCCTCCCCTGCTCCTTTATATCACGGGGCGGGGGCACCCTAGGACACACAAGTTGATCTACGGATCGTTCCTTAGCCGTGTGCGGTGCCCCCTCCACCATATTCCACCTCGGTCATAACATCGCGGAGTTTAGGCGAAGCCCTGCCTTTAGTAGAACATCATCATTGTCACTGCGCCGTCGTCTTGTGGAACTCATCGAAGCTTTGCTGGATCGGGCCGGGGATCGTCATCGAGCTGAGCGTGTGCTGAACTTCGGAGGTGCCGTGCGTTCGGTTCTTGGATCGGTCGGATCGTGAAGGCGTACAACTACATCAACGCGTTGTGCTAATGCTTCGCTTACAGTCTCACAGTGCGTGGACAACCTCTCCCTCTCGTTGCTATGTCATCACCATGATCTTGTGTGTGCGTAGGAATTTTTTTGAAATTACTACGTTCCCCAACATGCGACCCGTCAGCGGGTGCTCTCAAATTCCCGTCTTTCTTACGGTCCTCATTGTGCCATCGCATCAACTTGGCATGCTCTCCGTTTACGAGCAGACATTTCAACCGTGGTATTATAGGAGCATACCACATCACCTTCACGGGAACCCTCTTCTGGGGGCTCGCCGTCAACATCACCGGGGTCATCTCGTGCGATCCTATACCGTAATGCACCGCATACCGGGCATCGTTCAGATCCTTGTATGCACATGATAGAGGATCAGATCATTAGGGCATGCATGTATCTTACGCACCTCCAATCCTAGAGGGCATCGACCTCCTTTGTTGCGTATGTCTTTGTCGGGCAATTCGTTATCCTTTGGAAGCTTCTTCTTCAATATTTTCAGTAGCTTCTCAAATCCTTTGTCGAGCACAACATTCTCGCCTTCCTTTGCAGCAATTCGGTATGGTACCGAGCTTTGTGTTGCCATCTTCGCAATTGGGGTACAACCCTTTTTTGTGGTCCTCTAACATGCGATCGAACTTCAGCTTCTCCTTTTGACTTTCGCATTGCGTCCTTGCATCGACAATGACCCGGCGGAGATCATCATCATCGGCCACATCGTCTGGTTCCTCTTGATCTTCAGCAGCTTCGCCCATTGCAGCATCATCGTGCACATCGTCTGGTTCCTCTTGATGTTCAGTAGCATCACCGTATTCAGGGGGCACATAGTTGTCATCGTACTCTTCTTTTCGCCGTCTTCCATCATAACCCTATTTCTCCGTGCCTCGTCCAAACATTATAGTGTGGCATGAAACCCTTGTAAAGCAGGTGGGTGTGAAGGATTTTCCAGTCAGAGTAAGACTTTGTATTCCCACATATAGGGCATGGACAACACATAAAACCATTCTGCTTGTTTGCCTCAGCCACTTCGAGAAAATCATGCACGCCCTTAATGTACTCGGAGGTGTGTCTTGAACCGTACATCCATTGCCGGTTCATCTGCGTGCATTATATATAATTACGTGTGTCAAAATCATTACAGAACATCATGAATAGATAATTAAGTGACCAAATTAATAGAAGTTCATCATCACATTTAAACCAAAGTACATACATAGTTCTCATCTAACAACATAAAGCTCTGCAGAGCATCTAAATTAATTAAACCATACACTGAAACTATGTAAAACATTTCAATGCGAAAACAAATGCGATCATAATCGCAACCAATGTAACAACTGATCCAACGGCATAATGATACCAAGCCTCGGTATGAATGGCATATTTTCTAATCTTTCTAATCTTCAAGCGCATTGCATCCATCTTGATCTTGTGATTATCAACGACATCCATAACATGCAACTCCAATATCATCTTCTCCTCCTCAATTTTTCTAATTTTTCCTTCAAAAATTGTTTTCTTCTTCAACTAAATGTAACCTCTCGACAATAGGGTCGGTTGGAATTTCGGTTCAACAACCTCCTAGATAAATAAAATCTACGCCACGTTGGTGGCATAATTGTCATAAACAATAAATGAACCAATAGTTATGAAAAGATAATATATACCACATCCGAATCATAGGCAGGGCCGAGGGCCGACGAGGCGGATACCAAAACCATCGCACTATATAAGATGCAATAATAAAAGTAAGAAAATTATACAAGTATCTATATAAACATACAAGTAAAATTTTTTTCCTTTCGGAAAGAAGATAAAACAAGAGGCTCACCACGGTGGTGCCGGCGGCAGATCGGCGAGGCGATCGGCAACAGTGAAGGCGGGACGGGACATGACGGACCGCTAAACCTAGACAAATATCGAGGAAAATGGAGCTTGGATGTCGAGCTTGAAGAGGAGAAAGCTTAAGTAGTGTGGCTCGGGCATTCAATCGAACACCTCGTGTGCATAGGAGGTGAGCTAGAGCACCACAAAGCTCTCTCCTCGCTGGCCAGGAAAAACAGAGTAGTGGGAGTGCTCTGCTCGCGGGCGAGGGGTATATATAGGCAATTAATTGGTCCCGGTTCGTAGCACGAACCGGGACTAAAACAACCTTTGGTCCCGATTCAGGCCCCAAGGGACAAATGGTGGTGGGCAGGAAGCGAGCACATTGGTCGGTTCGTCCCACCAACCGGGAGCAAAAGGTCGAGACGAACCGGGACCAATGGCCCACGTGGCCCGGCCGGCCCCGGGGGCTCACGAACCGGATCCAATGCCCCCATGGGTCCCGGTTCTGGATTGAACCGGGACTAATTGGCTGACCTGGCCTGGACCATTGCCCCCTTTCTACTAGTGCCAGGAGTATTTGAGATTTCACAATGCTGAAGACGCCGCAAGGCTATTGGAGATGAACAAATCTCGTGGCTTCCCAGGTATGCTTGGCTCAATAGATTGCATGCATTAAAGTTGGAAGAATTGTCCTAAGGCATGGCATGGGCAATTCCACGGCCAAAAAAAGGGTTTCACTATAATCTTTGAAGCGGTGGCCGACCAAGAGACTTGGATTTGACATGCGTTTTTTTGGAATGCCTGAATCTTTGAATGACATCAACGTTGTCAACCGGTCACCACTGATGAATAAGATTGCAAATGCTGAACTGCCACCGGTGCAGTTTGTAGCACATGGCCGCACATACAACTATGGCTACTATCTTGTGGATGGCATCTACCCAAAGTGACAAACATTTGTGAAACCGCTGAAAAAACCGGAAGGTAAGAAAAATCTTGATTTCCACAATGCTCAGGCGGAGGCTAGAAAAGATGTGCAGAGAGTTTTTGGGATTTTGCAAGCCCAATTTGCTATTGTGAGAGGACCGGCTAGATTTTGGGATCAAAAGATGCTTTGGTACATCATGCATGCTTGTGTGATCATGCACAACATGATCATCGAGAATGAGCGTGGTCAAGATTTAGACTACTCTCACTACGAGCTCTTGGGACATCCCGTGCGAGTGCGGCGGAGGGCTGAAAGAATGGCCCATTCGGCGTGCTGAAACGCATGATGATCTTCAGAAAGATCTCATCGAGGATTGACGGGCATAGAATGGCCGACAAAGAGCATCATGATTTGTGTGTTTGATATTGTATTGTTGAACTATTTGTTGTATTGAAAGATAAACTATTTGTTTGAGTTGTAATAATGAAATTGAACTATACGTGCATTTTACAGCGGACGCTGGAGCCAGCGCTAGCCGCCGCGCCAAAACAGGCGAACGGCGCACCGCCGCGCGTTGGGCGGCTGTTGGTCATGCTCTTATCCTTTGTGGGGATGACGCTCGATGTGCGCAAGGTGCGTGCTTGTGCCGCGATCACCTTGCCATGACATCCCATGTGGCCTGATCAAGGGCGCGCCTAGTACTAGCTAACCAACCAACAGAAGCTAGCTCGACCAAAGTCATGTAGTACATGCACACGGCCGTTTGTTTTGCTAAGTACGAAAAGGAAACTAACGGAATTTGCAACGGGATTATGGGCAACACCTTTGTAGCACATCTTCTGACGCCGTGCGTGCAGTGCACCTTGTCACACCGCGGAGTACACTTTCTCACGAAGCGCAGTTCACCGTCACGCTCAAGCCCCGCGAATCGGAGTACACCTTCACGCAAAGCACACCTTTCGCGCCGAGCCCGCGCGTGCATGCAGCACACCTTGTCGCGCATGTACACAGCCTGTGTCGACCGCACACGTGAAATCCAGGGCAAACACAAATTCTCGATGTACCACGCGGAAAGTACATACAATTAATAAGTGGCTATCAGGATCGCGACCGGTGCGGAGGCAGTGTGTTACCACGAACAAGAGCAAATAAAACAAATTCGATCGGAGAAAACATTGCAGCGTGCCAACGTCCTCGTCGACCACGTAACAGCGACGTTCCAAGTTAAGTTAATCCCACCCACCACCAACGCCGGCCGCACGTCATGCATAATTCGCATCAGCGCCGCGTCACCGGCGACCTAAAAGCGTCTCTGCCGTCCATCCCCACTGGTGGAAAAAAGGCCTTTGGTCGCGGTTCGCAACTGCCATTAGTCGCGGTTGCGCAACCGCGACCAGCAAAGCGCGACTAAAGCCCACCACCTTTAGTCGCGGCTGCTTAAGAACCGCGACTAAAGGCCCGTCCACGTGGGCGCCAGGCGGCCGTCGGGGCGGAGGACCTTTAGTCGCGGTTCTTCTGGCCAACCGCGACTAAAGGCCGCCCGCAGGTTTAGGGTTTAGCCCCCTAAACCTGTTTTCTGTTTAATTTGTATTGTTTTATTTCTTTTGTGCTTTATTTTAATTTTGAAGGAGTTTCATATATTCTACGGTACTACATACATGCATATGAATGTACAATTTCAAATAAATTTGAAATTAGAACCAAAAAGAATTCAAGAGGAATATACAATATATATTCAATATCATCGGATGACCATATACAATTTTGAACAAGTTTCCATACATGATTTAATCCATATAAAGTTCTCGTCCTCGTGATAGTGTTCTCCTTTAGGATGGAGGACTTCCTGCAGAACCATCCAGCTAGTTCCTCTTGAAGTGGTCGGAGCGAGCTTCGGACTAAGCATCCACGGAGGTTATTCCTCTGAGCATTGGTATCACTCGCATCAACCCGCTCAGAGGTGTATCTCGGATCATCTCCTGAACAAAGTATGCACATAGATTGGTCAGCGGTGGCTGAATATCCCGAGTCTTAGTCTTTACCCTTTTGAATGCTAGCTCTTTTTGAATTCACCGACCTTTGTATCTCTGAACCGTCTCCAAACCCTCGAGGCAAAGAAAATTAAATGAACAAGAGAGTTATTAGTTACTTGATATTAGGAAATGAGCGAAATAGGCCGATCGATATAGGCGCAAATGAATGAAAATAATTACTTCGCAGCATTTTTCTCATGTCGGCCCAAAGCTTTGGATCCTTATCCAGAGAGTGGGCGAGACATTACGAGGTGTTAACTTTAATTACTAGCAGAATCCGGTGGAACCTGCGGACACGATACATGCACGATCGTCATGCATAACTCATCGATTAGCCGGCCACATACCATGCATGGAGTAAACAAAAGAGAATGTGCTCAAGACAGAAACACTCACCCAAAATGGTAAGGAAATAGAATATCACTTTTGAGTTCCTGCTTTGTAAGAAACTGCCACAGGTCTGCCTCCACGTCGTCGGGGTAATGCTGCAACACAATATCATGTACGATGTGTGGGTCAATGAACCCAACATCATGGATGTTCCTTACTCTGCATTCCTTCTTCTTCATTCTGCATGTATAATAGAGGACACAACAATATAGTTAGGACATATATATAGTGCAGGCAATATGAACGAGATGGGGTAGAAATTAATAAATCACTTACAGAATGTAGCAACTGATGATAGATTTGTCGAGCTCGCGCAGATTGAAAAGCTGGAACAATTCACTCAGTTCAACTTGTACATAGTAATGTTTGAAGTGATGCTCATGTCTAACTTCCGCATAAATATAATCTTTGGCGTTTTTAATTTTTATGTAACCCTTGTACCAATTCAGCGAGCGTTTCATTTGGTCGGTAGATCCTTTTCTCTTGAGGCTCGACGAGAGGCCCATTCTTGACATATGTAATTACTACCTCCTTCATTGGCAACTCATCAAGGCCTAACAGTTCACGAAGAGTAATACCTAAGTTGGCGCTTGTTCTCGCTTTTCGTTACAGATCAATCCTGTGCTGCCGCAGCTTGTATGATCTCGGGGCATCCGGACGAAGGCTTCCACTATAAGCGGGGCAATCGATTGTTTACTTTGTTCCCCGAGCTGGGCAACTTGTTTCCCGCTTTTTATACTTTCGGCCTTCTCCCGCTCTTTGTTCTCCTTGAACATGAGTGCCTGCCTTTTAAGTTCACGTGCATAGTCGGTAGGCAGATTCTTGTGGCTTGGGGCGGTGTGCTCAAAATGACTTAGCCCACTTCTTTTCTTGATCGAATATCTTGGCTTGGGCTCGGGCTCTCTTTTCTTCTTGCAGTCCGCCTTCCATTTCTCCAAATCAGCGATCGCGCCGCGTCGACTTCCTTGGCACTCGTTCCCAAGGCCTTGTGGGGAGAGGCTTGATGATGGCTCCGGTACCTTTGTGGTCTTAGGTACATAAGGGTCCGGGTTAATACTCGAGGACTTCTTACCTTCTTTGCCATAGGTGGATTGGGGCGGCGTCGATCACCCGCCGGACGAGGATCGGGGCGGCGGATGATCACCCGCCGGACGTTGTGGGCTGGGGCGGCGTCGGCTGATGTGGCGGAGGTGTAGGTGAACCGCCACCACCACCACCACCACCACCACCGCCACCGCCACCACCACCACCGTGAGGGGTGGACTTGTTGTCCTTGGCGCCTCGCTGAAACTTGATAAACTTCTTTTGCCATAGAATGTAATGGCGCTTGACATCTTCAAGTCTTTTCTCCCCTTGGTGTAGCAATTTCAATCTCAGGTCCTCAAACCCTTGGACTATGTCCTCCACCGTGACACGAGCATAGCCATCTTTAATGGGGTTGTTGTGGTGGAGTGCTCGAGTAAACATGGTAAAGCACTTGCCGATGGCTACCTTCATGGAAATGTTCCCCATAGGATATCTGAGATGACATTCTTTCATCTCCTTTATATAAATCCACGGGGTAGCGAGGAGGCTCGG
This sequence comes from Aegilops speltoides, assembly GCA_021437245.1. NCBI lineage: Eukaryota > Viridiplantae > Streptophyta > Magnoliopsida > Poales > Poaceae > Aegilops > Aegilops speltoides. Next base: position 91,671 of record JAHHZJ010001327.1, read on the forward strand.
TGCAGTAATTTCGACCACCGAGGCTCCGGTGCAGTAATTTCGATCGTCGGTGCATCTACACCAGCCGGTGGGGCCTCCGTGGAAGCCACGCTGCTTCTCGCTGCTGGCTTCGAGATCCATTGGATGATCTTCATCTGCACCGAGCTGAATCTCTTTCGGCTACTAGTACACTCATGGTTTTCTTCATCACTTCCATTTCCGATGCCAACCGCCCCACAACATCGCTTCCCGATCCATCTTTCTCTTACGGCTTCAGTAACCGTGACGGGTCATCGTTCGGGGAACCCTATTTTCCACGGAATGTGCCCCATGCCTCGTACACGTCCTCCGTGTTCGAGGATTCGAGGGCTTTTGTCGGTAGCGTCGTTCTCTCTGTTGAACTTGATCTTCCCTCTTGAGCAGCCTTCATTGCGTCAATAAGGGCTTGGGTGGGTTTAATTAATTTGCCTGGTAAACACACTCCCCTGTCTCCGGGTTGGCGTTCCCCATGCCCGTACCACCAGCTTCGGCCCTTGGGTCCCATCCCTCCGTGCACTGGCCGGATTCCTCGCGCCCTCAGCTCGTTCTCCATCTTCTCGAACCTAGGCACCCAAATGCGATACCCTCCTGGCCCCATAACATGATTGTACTCCTTCTTAGCGCATTTTCCTTATTTTGTTTCGATATTTGAAGGAACTGCTCCGATTTCTTTTGCTTCACAAATTCTGGCCAATCATCTTTCGGTTTCTCATATTGTCCTACGAAATCCGAGTCTTGTTACGCTTGACAAAGTCACGGGCTAGATTTTGCTTGAATTTCCGAATCGTCGGCCATCTTATGAAAAGCGAACTGTTTGACTTTCCTCCTCCTCTCCTTGTTTTCCTCAATCTTGTTACCCTCCTCATCGAATTTGTTGTATTCGGAGGTAGAGCGAAATGTTCCATAAGCTTCTTGATGCAATCTTTTTTGTTCTCTTATCGACAAAAGTGAAACCATCAATTCGTGCCTTCTTTGGCTCATTCCACTCTGGGCGGTGATCGAGGCGTTGTCTCTAACAATGGCTCGCATTGGTGATAAACTTGGTGGCGTTCTTGCGGGGCTCCGGTGACCTGCCGGTTGCAAAGTCGACAACTGGATGGTGCATGTTTCTCCTGGTTTCATCGTCTGGTTGCGCCACGCTTTGACGACGGCGTACTCGATTGTTTTGACGATCCGGCCGAGGCTAAAATAAGAAAGAGAGTCGCGCGTTAGTACACATATTTATTCAAATCAGTTAGTTTGTATCACCGAGGCTCAATGTATATATATACCTCGGCGCGGAGGTGGTTGCTACTTCCATTTGAAGATAAATCGTTTATCGGCGTTTCTTGACATCATCTTCTTGTGGCGCCCTTCATCTTCACCGTCAAGGTTGAGATAAGAAGAGATATCATCTTCTTCTTCTCCGGTCGGCACATATTGAATATCGCCGTTTATGATGCGAACATATGTGCTTCACCGTCCGGATCATAGTTGTCCATAATCGGGTCAGCTCTATCGTCCGACATTATGTCGATCCTGAAAACATGTAGTAAAACAAATTAATTAAGTGAAGAAGGGCGGTGGCGGTGGCGGTGGCGAAAAGGCGGTGGCAAAAGGAGGCGAGGAAGGGGTGGGAGAGGGTGTCGCATGAGAGCGCAAGGCAGGCGGGTTTAGGGTTTAGGGTTTTAAGTTGGCGGTTTTCTTTGGCGGTTTTACATTGTTTTTGTTTTTGGGGTTTAGGGTTTTAAGTTGTTTACCGTTTTGTTAAACTAAAACTAGTTAAAATTAAAGAACAAAAAAAAGAAAAAATTCCTTTTCCTTTTCTTTTTCTTCTTCTTCCTTTTCCTTTTCTTTTCTTTCTTCTTCTTCCTTTTCCTTTCTTCTTCTTTCTTCTTCTTTCTTCTTCTTCCTTTTCCTTTTTGTTTTTCTTTGACCGATTTTCTGTTGTTTTTTGTTTTTGGGGTTTAGGGTTTTAAGTTATTTACCGTTCTTGTTAAACTAAAACTAGTTAAAATAAAAGAAGAAAAAAAAAAAAAAAAAAATTCCTTTTCCTTTTTCTTTTCTTCTTCTTCCTTTTCCTTTTCTTTTCTTTCTTCTTCTTCCTTTTCCTTTCTTCTTCTTTCTTCTTCTTTCTTCTTCTTCCTTTTTCCTTTTGTTTTTCTTTGACGGTTTTCTGTTGTTTTTGTTTTTGGGGTTTAGGGTTTTAAGTTATTTACCGTTCTTGTTAAACTAAAACTAGTTAAAATAAAAGAACAAAAAAAAAAAAAAAAAAATTCCTTTTCCTTTTCCTTTTCTTCTTCTTCCTTTTCCTTTTCCTTTTCTTCTTCTTCCTTTTCCTTTTCTTTTCTTTCTTCCTTTTCCTTTCTTCTTCTTTCTTCTTCTTTCTTCTTCTTCCTTTTCCTTTTCTTTCTTCTTCTTCTTCTTCTTCTTTCTTCTTTTCTTTCTTCTCTTGATCTCCGGATGCAAGGGCGAGGGCACGGAATCTGAGGCGGGGCCGGCAGGCGTGGTGGCAGGCGTGGCAGGCGTGAGCAAGCAAAGCAGGCGGGCAGGCGTCAGGCTTGGCGGGGTGGGCGGCGGCAAGGGCCAGTGAGGGCCAGGCGGGCAAGTCTGAAAGCAGGCGAGGCGGCGCTCACTTGGGGACGGGCGGCGGCGCGTGAGGCCAGCGTCAGGCGTTGCCAGCGTCGGCGTCGGCGTCGATCGGCGTCGAGGCGGTAACCGAGCGTCGAGGGCGCAGCGACAACAGGTTGCGGTCGAGGAAGACAGTATTTATAGGCAGAACTTTAGTCGCGGTTGGCGGCGAGCCGCGACTAAAGGTACCTTTAGTCGCGGGTTGCCCGACCGCGACTAAAGTGTTTTTCGTTCGCGCCCCCACCTTTAGTCGCGGCTTGTGCATCCATCCGCGACTAAAGGGTACCCTTTAGTCGCGGTTCTCGTCGCCAACCGCGACTAAAGGCCTGTTTTCTGTTTTCTTTTTAATTTGTGTTGTTTTCTGTTTTCTTTTTAATTTGTATTGTTTTCTTTTTAATTTGTATTGTTTTCTGTTTAATTTGTATTGTTTTCATTTTTGCTTTATTTATTTTGTTTTGTTTCTACTTACAACAAAAACTTATTTATTTTATTTTATTTTGTTTCTAATTACTTATTATTTTACTTTATGATAATTATTTTTGCTATTAAAGTTTCTAATTACTTATTTATTTATGTTATTAAAATCTTAAAAATACAATTATATATCAAAAAATCAGAAAATAAAACTAATTCATTTTAAATTCTTGTTTTTCTTCCTTTTTTTTCTTCTTTTTTTCTTCTTTTGTTTCTTCCTTTTCTTGTTTTCTTCTTTTTTTTCTTCCTTTCTTCCTTTTCCTTTTTTCTTATGTTTTTCTTCTGTTTGTTTTTTTTCTTATGTTTTTCTTCTTTTTTTCTTCCTTTCTTCCTTTTCCTTTTTCTTATGTTTTTCTTCTGTTTGTTTTTTCTTATGTTTTTCTTTTTTCTTCTGTTTGTTTTTTCTTCTGTTTTCCTTTTTTCTTCTGTTTTTTCTTCTGTTTTTTTCCTTTTCCTTCTTTCTTCTTCTTCCTTTTTCCTTTTAAAATCAGAAAAATAAAACTAATTCATTTAAAATCTTAAAAATACAATTATATATCAAAAAATCAGAAAAATAAAACTAATCCATGGAGCATCCTCATCATTTAACTTAATCGAGAAAAATAAAAGGTTTGATACATCATTCAGTTCATCGACCAAATACAAAGTTTGGTACAATAAATTATTACACATCAATTCTTCCCTTGTGTCCCTCGCTTGCTTACGATTGTGCCGTATCCATGGAGCATCCTCATCATTTAACTTAATGCTTGGGTCGGTGTTCACTTTGAAGGCGGAATTTCAGCAAACATATTATAATCTTGACATGTACATCTTGTCCTCCACTCCCACGATGTTTCTTTTCCTGAAAGAACAATGTGGCGCTTTGAATCATCGCATGATGTCTTGATCGTTTTCTTATCTTTCCGTTTCCTCGGTTTGCTACTCATGTCCTTCACATAGAAAACCTGGCGACATCTTTCGCTAGGGACGAATGGTTCGTCAAGGTAACCAAGATTGTTGAAATCCACCATTGTCATTCCGTATTGCTGGTCCACCTTTACCCCACCTCTGTTAGCTTGAACCATTTGCACCGGAACAAAGGGACCTTAAAGGAGGTCCATAGTCAAGTTCCCATATCTCCTCTATGTAACCATAATATGTGACCTTTTGCCCATTCTCGGTTCTTTGCATCAAAGCGGACACCACTGTTTTGGTTGGTGCTCTTTTTATCTTGGGCGATCGTGTAAAATGTATTCCCATTTATCTCGTACCCTTGGAAAGTCGTTATAGTCGAAGATGGTGTCTTGGCCAACATGTACAGCTGATCTACAACATCATTGTCATTCATTAAATGTTTTCTCAACCAACTGCGAAAGTCTCCATGTGGGCCTTCCTAATCCAGGATTGAGCTTCCCGGGTTGTCCGGCGTAAAATATTCTTGTGTTTCTCAAAGCACGGAGCCACCAAGCTGGAATTGGTCGACCTGAGTGTGGTGTGCTTGATCGAGAATGGCCGTCCATACATATCGTTGATTTCCTTCCGATCGTGCCTTTTCCACTTAGTCTCCCCTCGTGCGCGATCGAGGAAGACCAATCGGCTTAAGGTCAGGAACAAAGTCAACACAAAACTCAATTACCTCCTCATTTCCATAGCCCTTGGCGATGCTTCCTTCTGCCTAGCACGCAGTTCTGAACATATTTCTTTAATACTCCCATGAACCTCTCGAAGGGAACATATTGTGTAGAAATCTGGGACCGAGAGCGGAAATCTCTTGACTAGGTGAACCAGGAGGTGCGTCATAATATTGAAGAAGGATGGCGGGAACACCAACTCAAATCGACAAGACATTGGATCACATCGTTACTGTAACCGTGGTAGAACTTTGGATTGATTACCTTCGAGAGATTGCATTGAGGAATGCACATAGCTTCACAATGGCTAATCGAACATTTTCCGGCAGAGCCCCTCAAAGCAATCGGAAGCAATTGCGTCATAATCACGTGGCGGTCGTGAGACTTCAGGTTTTGGAACTTTTCTCCGCCATGTTTATTATTCCCTTTATATTGGGCGAGAATCCAGACGGGACCTTCATCTGCTCGGGCATTCAAAAAGATGACCTTCTCTTCTTTGGTCGGGCGTAGCTGGCACGACCTTGAAACCATTCCGGATGCGGTCATCGTGGTCTTTCAAGCGTTCTGGTCTGCCGTGCTTCCTTTGTATCATTTGTCTTCCCATACGCCCAAGAAGCTTAGGAGGTTCACGCAAATATTCTTCGTAGCGTGCATCACGTCGATTGCAGAGCGGACTTCTAGGATTTTCCAATATTCTAGCTCCCGAATATAGATTTCTTCTTCCACATGGCTGCGTGCCCGTCGGCTCCTTCGAACTGATTGTCGCGGGACCTTTCCAAAGATGACTTTCAAATCCTTGACCATATCAAATACCTCGGCACCGGTCGTTCGCGAGCTTCGCCGGTGATCTGCCTTGCCGTTGTAATGCTTGCCTTTCTTTCTTCTTGGATGAATTTTGGAAGAAATCGGCGATGCCCAAGGTACCGTTCTTCTTACAATTTGGCAAATGTACACTTTCGGTCTCATGTAAGCGGTGCGTGCATGCATTGTATCCCTTATTTGACAGTCCCGAAGGTTACTAAGAGCAGGCCAATCGTTGATGGTTCGAAAAGCAACGCTCGTGAGGTCAAATTCCTCTTGTTTGTGCTCATCCCACACGGACACCACCCACAGCTGTAAAAGTTCATCAACTAATGGCCTTAGGTACACATCGATGTCGTTGCGGGTTGCCGGACCTTGGATGAGCACGGCATCATAATGAACTTCCGCTTCATGCACAACCAAGGAGGAAGGTTGTAGATGCATAGAGTCACGGGCAGGTGCTATGGCTGGAGCTCTTTCGCCAAAAGGATTCATGCCATCCGTGCTTAGAGCAAATCTTATGTTCCTTGCGTCGGCTGCAAAATCTGTGAACCATCATCGATCTTTCTCCATTGCGTTCCATCTGCGGTGTGTCTCAACTCCCGTCCGACTTACGTTTCTCTTTGTGCCATCGCAACAACTTGGCATGCTTTTTGTTCATGAGCAGACGTTTCAACCGTGGTATTATAGGAGCATACCACATCACCTTGGCGGGAACCCTCTTCACGGGTTTCGGCCCTCAACATCGTCACCGGGTCATCGACTCGATCTTATAACGCAATGCGGTGCATACCGGGCATTCATTCAAATTCTCGTATTCACAGCGGTAGAGGATGCGATCGTTGATGCATGCATGTATCTTGAACCTCTAAACCTAGAGGCGGACAACCTTCTTTGCTTCATGCGTCTTGGCGGGCAACTCGTTATCCTTTGAAACATATTCTTCAACATTTTCAGCAAGTTTTCAAATGCCGAGTCAGCTACACCTGCCTCTGCCTTCCATTTCAGCAAATCCGATTGTGCAGCCCAGCTTTTTGAGACCATCATCGCATCCGGGTACAGCGCCTTTACGTGATCCTCTAACATGCGATCCAAATTCTCCCTCTCCTTTTCAGTTTCGCGGCGTCTCCGTGCATCAGCAATGGTCCGACCAAGATCATCAGCGGGATCATCCGTGCCTCTTCTTCACCTTCCCTTCACCTTCACATCCTCCATGAAAGTATCACGAAATGAGCAAGATAGCTTTCATCGATGAAATCATCCTTCTTCATCTTCCCATTCCCATACCGTCCAAATTAACCGACGACGGGCGGAGGAAACGATCGACACACGACACGCGACGCATTGGAAACATCAGAGGAGAAAGAAGGAACGTACGGGACGCGCGAGGCGATCGAGCAGCAGGTCAGCGAGCGGATGATGCTGACGCTCATCTTTCCCTTTCCCTGGTTACGCCCCCCCACCTAAGCAGCTCTCTCTCTCTCGCCTAAAGCCTAAAGCCGACCTTCCCTCCTACCGCCGGAGCAAGAACGACCCCAAAACCTCTCTCGATTCACTGGGACGGCGCTCTCGTCGCCTCCCTCTGTGCACGGGATTTGGCGAGGTAATTAAGGCAATCGCCCTGCTCATGTTTGCTGCAATTCTCGTCCGAGTGTAGTGATTCGCTCGTGCTCTTAATTAGTTCTGATCGAGGCCGGCAGTGCTGCTTGTCCATTCGGCTTTTGGTTGGCTCAAGTGGGAAACTTTATTAGTTTCTTTGTGTGCGGCTCTGCTTGTGGTTTTGTGATTTCGGTGCCTTGTTTGTTTCTTCCCTCCAACGGAGATCGTTGTCGCAGATCCACCCAGACCAACATTCACCTCATCGTTGTGGGCTTTATTAATTTAAAGCCGGGCGCCTCTAGCGTCTTCGTATTAAAAAAACGAAATTACTTCACACACGACAATTACTCTCACCATTCTAGGACGATGGCTTATCCAACGGTGCTGTGCAGTTCTGCCGTTTCAATGGACAGTGGGATATGCTGTGTCGTCTTGAAATCGTCTCGGGGTGTCATCCGTATATCAACGCTAAAAAAAACATTCACCTCATCATGCTCGGAGTTGAAAGTTTTGATTGCTGACTGATTCTGATGCTGGTCGAAAAGATCCTACATACCGATCGCCGGGGGTCTGATTGTGATGCTGATACCGTCCTGTAATTGGAGTACTAGTAGCAGAGCATAAGCTTACAGGACACAAAGTTGCTATACAAATTCTGAACCGTCGCCAAATGGAAATTATGCAAATGGAAGAGAAAGGTATGCCTCCATGTCTAGGATACATTCGGCTTGCTTGCTCAACATTTCGAGTTATCTGCTTAATTTCAGTGCTGGTTAGACTTATAGGCTTGTTCCTGATTCCCAGTTAATCAATTAGTCGAGATAAAGTACATCAGTCTAGGATACATTCGGCTTTGGTTAAGAAGAAAGTTCACCTCTTGTTGTTGCTGTTAGTAAAATTTGCAGCTGGAATTTCTTCATAGGCTGAATGTCTAACGATTTACGTCTATTGTTTTCTCATATCTTGTTTCCAGCAAATAGAGAAATTAAGATATTGAGGTTGTTCAGTGACTTCATTCACCCTCATATCATCCGGGTTTATGAGGTCATTGACACACCTAAGGATATATTTGTAGTCATGGAATATTGCAACAATGGTGAGCTATTGGACTATATAATTGAGAAAGGGCGGTTACAGGAAGATGAGGCTCGTCGAATCTTCCAGCAGGTGCCTTTTCTGTTCTTGGCATGTCGGAACACATTCTTCGGGAATACCAACAGGTGTTCCTTAATGAACTTTGCTGACCTTCTTATTTTGATCGTGAAATGTATGCACATGCTGGCCAATTATCCAGTGTCCACATCCTCACGTGCTTACTGTGCAAATCAAGATGAATTTGCTAGGGTTGCATTCGTTGACTAAGTTTTAGCTAAGGATTTTTTTTTCTCGATGCTATTTTTCCGGAAGTGTCCGGATACTTCGGTTTCCGTGTAAAACATAATCACAAAAATCTAGACATTTATCGATCCATCCATAAGGTTGATCGGAGGCTACTGCTCCGATGCGGAAGTAATTGTGCATCATTCGCAAAATCACGGAATATTCAAAAAAGAATTGCCCAAAAGTTCCAAACGAATTCCGAATTCAAAACTTTCTAGCGTATAAATATATTATATTTAACACATAGTGCATGATAATTTGTTGTTGGTACAATAGTCAACTAGTTTCCTTCCGTGCTGATACCCACTGGCCCAGATTCAACTCTTCATCATTAGCACCATCGCTAATATTTTTTATGCACTAAAAAAATAAAGGTTGCAAAAAAAATGGAGTTGACTTTTGGCTACCTCCAGCAGAGAAGTGGGGCTCCTGAACCACCTTGCTGTAGGCAGTTTTATGGTAGCCCATACATACTCTCTTGGCATCATCTAGACGTTTGAATTAAAATGATCTCTTTTTCGAGCGGTATCGACTTTTCTCGAGGCTCACGGAAATTTCCGGTAACCGGTCATGTTACCGGAAAATTCGACCGAAAGAAAAACCTTATAGGTTTTAGCTCAAGACCTGTACCACATATTGTTGCAAGCTTTCCAAAGTAATTGCTTTATCTTTTGGATTGAACTGATCAACCAGTTAACGTTTCCTTGACGCGTCGATGTTTTAATATCACTCTAGTGTCTTCATCTTTTGATGCCTTGATTTTCTTAGTATCAGTAACTAAACTAATTCTTGTTTAAATGGCATCCTATTCTTCATGCCTTGATTGTCTTAGTCTTAGTTCTTAAATCAAACTGTGCTTTAAAACATACAAAGATAGTATTTCCTTCTAAAGGCAAATATGTAATTTGAAGGGTTCTTTCAGATCCACTGAATGCATATTGAGGTTTTGTATCAATATTTTTTTATTAACCTTTTCCTGAACAGATTATATCAGGTGTTGAATATTGCCACAGAAACATGGTTGTTCATTGTGATATAAAGCCAGAAAACCTGTTACTTGATTCCAAATATACTGTGAAACTTGTTGACTTTGGGTTATGTAATGTCATGCATGATGGCCATTTTTTGAATACAAGCTGCGGGAGTACAAACTATGCTGCACCAGAGGTATTCACTTATTTCTATTACTTGCGTCTTTATCCTCACGCTTGTTCACACACATCTTCTGCATTAATAGCTTAGTGAGTGTTTCTCCGCAGGTTATCTCAGGTGAAGTATATGTTGGACCTGAGGTTGATGTTTGGAGCTGTGGGGTAATACTTTATGCCCTTCTTTGTGGCTCTGTTCCATTTGATGATGAATATACTCCCAGCCTGTTCAAAAAGATAAAGGTGAGGCAGAACATATGTATATTAAGTTGGATCTGACAAGTGTATACCTTTTGTAGATTAGTTGGACTTTAGCATTCATTTTACGTCTGGAGATTTGACTACCCTGGTTTGGTATTCCAGGGAGGTAACTATATCCTTCCAAGTCATTTATCTGATCTTGCAAAGGATTTGATCCCAAGAATGCTTCTTGTTGATCCCATGAACAGAATCACAATTAAGTGAAATTGAGACCACCAATGGTTTCAGAATCACCTTCCTTGCTACCTGGCAGTGCCTCCACCAGACACAACACAGCAAGTCAAAATGGTACCCATCTATTTCACATTTCAAGCGGCAGTCATATGTGTACAGTAAAACTTTTCAGCCTTTATCCACTAATATATACAGAATCTTGGATGGATCAAGGAAAACTAACATCGATACTTTTGTCATGAAATGATATTTTTGTACGAATAAGTTGGAAACTCTATTTGAGAACATTGTTTGTAATGGCAAGATGCCCATATGTGTCTAATTTGAGAAAATTATAATACACTATATTGAATATGACTATCATCTTGGTAGTTTGACTTGAAAGCCATGAATGGTGATACACGATTGCCCATTTTTGTGAATGATTTTTTTTTTCAGAATTTTCATATTGGAAGTTTGGTCATTTTGCTTGCAACAAGTACAAATAAGAGGAGTCCACGTGAAACAATTGCATATTTTGAACTTGTATTCATTTTCTTTCATTTTTCCCAAAACTGGGTCAATCATTTTTCCCAAAACAGGGGCAAAATGGCCGGCATGGCTATCCAAAACTCTAAATGGTTCTTCCGTATAATGACTACTTGTGTTACTAAAAATATTTTTTTGCTAATTTTTAGGACAAAACTATTACATACTTGCAGTTCAAATTTGAATTACTTTCGGGAAATCGACATAAAGTCGTTTAAATGTGAGAAAGTAGCTAGACAACTAGGAAATCCACAAAACTTGGGAATTTTCCAAAAACATGGTGTACATTTTGTGAAAATTGAACTGGTGCCATTTTGCATCTTTTTTCAGCCTGCTTCACAAAAATATCCATTTTGACACTTAGAAAATGGAAACATATATATTTTTACAAAAAAGTTGGAAAATCTATTTGGAAACATTGTTTGTAATGGCAAGATGCACCTAAGTGATATTTGCAATAAACTATGCAATAAATATGACCACTGCCTTAATCATTTGAGACCATATTTTGGCATGGCAAAAAGTGTTATTAATATGGCCTAAAATGGAAAATTTCTCAACATGAAAATGATTTGTCTCGTCAAAATGAAAAACTTGGATTTTTGTATCATCTTCATCTGAGGTCGTATGCAATCTCGACGGCCAAAACAATGCAACACAGTGAATACCCCTTTTGTCGAGTGTAACACTCAGGAAAGACACTTGAAAGCACTTTTTTGTTGAGTTCCTCTGTTTTGACTAGTGTTTTGTCCATGACCCTATGCAAAGCACATGTTTACCGAGTTTCGCTTTTTTGCCGAGTTTTTTTTTCGATGACACTCAGCAAAGATATGTTTGCTGAGTACCATGACGAAATGCACTCGGCAAACATGAATTTTCCAGTAGTGTATACACTGACCGGCCCGGTGACCATGCTTCAAAAAAGCTTATTATGGTACCAAAGCCAGCTCTCCACATTTGTGTGTGTGTGTGTGTGTTGTGTGTGTGTGTGTGTGTGTGTGTGTGTGTGTGTGTGTGTGTGTGTGTGTGTGTGTGTGTGTCATTTTTTAAATATTATTATGTCACTTTTGAATTCACATCAACTTTGGTTATTATTGTATATATCAAAACGATACCAAAAAAATTAGGTATATATAAAAAATAAACCGCATTTTAATTGCATAATATGGTATCTTCCGAAATATCAATACTGTACAAACCAAACAAACATATAAACAAAACTATACAAACAAAATGCACAGAGTTAAATGGCACCAACTAGAGAAGGCCCCGCCGCCTCCGTATTCCGCATGGGCTTAGCCCGCCGGCATCCTTCGGCGGCATCACGTGGAGATTAGGAGGAGTGATGAGCCACGCTGTTGGCGGCTAGGTCAACTACCCGGGCAGCCCACGTGAGTGACACGGGGGTGAAGTTTAGGGGGAATTGCCGGCAAGATCAGGAACAGAATACTACACCTACAAAACATTTTATGAAGCTTTACCTACCCTTCTAAATTAAATCTTCTCCCCCCTCAATTTCAGTGGGGTGGGCCCCTTGACCCCCCCCCCCTCCCGACTTTCCACATACGCACCCCCATAAAATGTCTACACAGCCTTTTATATCTCTAGCATTACTCGATCACGAAATAGAACAATTGCCCACTATTATCACCGTCCACCAAGCCGAGAGATGAAGAAAGATGCCCAATCTATTTCCATGGGAACAGACTCATCTGTAGTCACACCATGAAATTTGTTTGTTATTTTCTCCACTAGTAAGATTTGACTTTGCTGCATATCGCCATTAGGCAGTTTCGATTGACAATATTTTTAGATTTCCCAGAAAAAATACAATATTGATAATAATTCTCAACATTGTACGCGTAAGAGTTTGATCCATTGCAGAGACTTTAGATTTTGAGGGGTTTGATTTTAGAACAACAAACCATGCCTTCATCTAATACAAACGATGGACTAGTGGGTGCTGTTTCCTTAATTTTTAAATGCTCATACTCGTCTCTGTTGTAAGCACACATTAGATTCAGATACTTTAGAACTTCAGGTTCTATAACATTAATTATGTTGTTTTGCAGTTTATCAGATATTTTCTTTCGAAGCTTTGATTACCATCCAACCAGGGGAGATAACCCGTGAGATTAGCAGTCTTCTAAGTTGAAGTGTTTGAAGACTGAGTGCGCTTTTCCCCAAGCTTCAGAATTCTGCAGTTCGTCTGTTGAACTAAGAAAATAATTTTATACTTTAGATACGAAGCCACTCATTGAATGCACCTTTTCATAAGCTTGAGATTTGTACAGTACGTGTGATGATCTATGAATAGAAAATCCATGCCTCCAATTGACAGGGTCTCTCTTAATTTGATGGGCAAGCAGACTCTATTTGCTTGACTTTCTGACCTGTTGGGGAATATAGTCGTGCTCGGCAATGCTGTTCGATGGTGCTACAACTACAACCTAATATTATCAGGAAATGCTGAGACTGATAAATGCCGATTTTTATCTGGACGACAACATTGGACCATATTCGGACTACAACCTAATATTATAGGTTTTTTTACCAACATGTATAGTATACTGACAAGATTCTAAGCCATCCAATATTTTAAAAAATTATAATATCTATAGACCGTGCGAATGTACGGGTTGACGACTAGTTCAATCCTAATCATCCACATCAGCACCCCCATAAAATGTCTACACAGCCTTTCATATGTCTAACATTACTTGATCACGAAATAGAACAATTGCCCATTATTAGTATTATCACCGTCCACCAAGCCGAGACATGAACAAAGACGGCCAATCTATTTCTATAGGAACAGCATCATCCATTGTCAAACCATGAAATTCGTTTGTTATTTTCTCCACTGCCCCGTTGTCGAGATAAGCAACATACATCTCCTCTGCGTTCGAGTTGATGAGCAGCGTGTCACTCTTTTCTCCAGGCCACAAGTATACCACTCCCTCAATTCGTGGTCTCAGCTCGACCACCCTAGCAAGGTACCAGTCTGTACCCTTGCTCCGTATCCAGATCTCTACCCGGAGGCCTTCTGCTTCCGTGTGCAGACAGAATAACGAGAGCGCCCCGTTGAAGCCAGCCATATGAAAATACTAGAGGCAAACGCGCCATTCTTCAAACCCATGATTAACTCTTTTATATGTGATAGATTATTGTGACCGGTTGTTTTGTTTGGATTTTATCCTTGTTGGCTTGTGTTTTAGTTATGTTTTGGTGGTGTTTTTTTGTTCGTATATTTCGTGTCAGGTTGCCTTTGTAGACAATATTTGTTCCAGAGAATGGAGTTGTTTGATGTGTGATTGTGATGTATTTACCGGTTGCAACCTCGATATCAGTTGGTGATGGTGTTTGGGCCTCTTGGGAGCTCCTATACCACGCGAAAACCGTGGAATTGGTGCTATAACACTTACATATGGGCCGCCCCACGAAGCTCTCGGTTGCTTAGCTTTTTTTTCCGCTCGTCCTACCGCCAGCTCCGTAATAATTGGTTATCTTTTTTTATTTAAAAGTGTTAGTTTAATTAAAAGATTTTCAAGAATTTAAAATTGTTGAAAATTTAAAAATCATTGATTTTAGAAAAAAGTTATTCAATTTCAAAAAATATTCAAAAAGTAAATAAGCTTTCAAATTTTAAATGTTCACAAACATTAAAAATGACCATGAACTTAAAAATATCCATGAATTTAATAAATCATAATGAATCTGAACAAAATGTTAAAATCTTCAAAAAATGATTTTAATACTCACAAATTTTATCATTAATAAGAATGTGAAAAAAATAAGAAATAAAACTAAATACGTAGCACATAACCTTACATGCGGGGCCCTTAGCAACCCCACATCTCCCAAAGCACCACAACGCTTCAAATTATGGGAGCTTAATATCTCTATGGATTCATGGATTCCTAGCTGGGTTTGATCGCTGGTAGCGGCCGAGATAGCTTCGCTAAGGAGATATTACCATCATCACTGTGCGCATCAATTGTGAAGTAGCTTGACGAGTCATCGATGGCTGACCAGTCGTGACAGGACCAATGTGCCATGCCACCGATCTGGTCGTGCGGTGCGGAGGCCACGCCTGCTCGGGTCGCCGGAAAAGGAATCGCTCGCCAAACTGATGCACGTGCAGCGCAGATGGAGTGTCTTCTAAAGAATTTCCTTTTTCTTTTACAAAAACTAGTCGAGTGCTCGTGCATTACCACGGAACAAACATATACCTTTTTCTTTATGTGAGCACACCGAACCACTTCCTCTCCTTTCTGCAAATGTGATGAATCTATCGTCACGTCCCTCGAGTCACGCACTGGCCCTTCCCCTTTACAGCATCTACAGCCGTGGTCACCAAATTATGCCCCATATACGCCCGCGGAGGCGCCCGCAAGGTGACCGCACGGACCTCATTTCTCGTGTTCCACAACTGCATCCCTCATATGTCCTACCCCAAATTCATACAAAACCGTGTGTTTGAGGTTGGTTTGCGGTGCCCGGCTGTAGATGCTCTTACATATTATATACGCTTGCCGTCTTCTTCCTTACATGCTATCGCCAATGCCTGTTTCATCATGCCGTCCTCCCTTCGACATCATCTCCTCTTGTTACCGTTGCTTACCACCATCCATCCGTTATCGTCTCCTCTTATAGAAGGTTAGTGTTGTGGAGCCTCCACCTGTATGAGATGAACACCAGATGGCATGTCACATCGATGCTCACACCCATCAATTAGGTCATAACGAGTACATGTAGGGCTAGCTATATATATCCATGTGTTGTAATGGATCAATAATTTAGATTTTCTCGACACGTGGAATAATTACCTTTGCACTTCAAGCCACACCCTTTGTTTCATCATGACACTCACTGATATTTGCAATGAAATTAAATTAAATCATAGATCTCACACTCCCGATATTCCGTTTCAACTACTTCCTTTCTCGAACAACCGTGATGCTCGTCAGTGTTAATGTAGCATGACCGAGTCCATGGCGACATTCCCCTCCCCCACAAGAATACAAATTGTTGTCTACTTCCATTGGCTTGCCCTTAGCTTTGTCATCACTTTGTACACAAATAGAAGACTCAAAGAACAATGTCTTAACAGTATTATATAGTGTTCCCTAGTTAGCATACCCAATTATAGCGAGACACGTCTACTGGCCGGTGTAATTGCATCATCATTTTTTAGTCGCTCGCAGATAACAACAATATACTTGGAACCAGTATCATGAATCTTCTCTGCTATGTATGTACCCTCTAGTGTAAACTTCAAGTTAGCATACATTTGGTTTCTGAAAAGCAAGCATATTACATGTTTTATGCCAGAACCATTCTTCAAACAAGACTTGCATAGTATTAGTTTGACCTTGCAAACGAAACATAAATAATTGGAAAGATATAACATGGCCAATTTGCAGGTCTGCTATCAAGATTCAAATCACACCAATCATGCTAGCTACACATGCTTCGACATACAGGAAAGCCTTTCCCAGGGAGAAGTACAGCAAGCTCAGGGATGAAACCACCGATTGGTTTTGGTCATATATTCCTAGATGGCAGTGTCCCTGCTATTAGTTAACTATATGCAGAAAGCACGGAAAATTACTATGTTAGTTAACTACGCAAAACCATAATTATGAGCTGGAAGAACTCAGTCCATACTATTTTGCAAGAGATATTACTTTTCTTCTAAGGAACTTATTTGATTCACACAACATAGCTTCCTGCAAAGTTATTCACCGTGTTGTCGAGAACAGTAAGAAACTTTATTAATACAATTTAAGATCAATTTTTTTTTGTTAAAGACATACCTATCTCTGGAGAAAAGTGAGCTGATCAAGCATATGCTATGTCTGCACGACCGAAACTGATTCACATTTTTTTGTGTTCCAACATATGCATGCTAGCATAACCTGAAAAAATATGCAGGCTATGACAAAGGCAAAATAGTTCTAGTTTCTAGGGCATATGATGTATTGCATTATGAAACGCAAAGTTTCTTTGTAGCTCGGCCTACGCGGTGCCCCTTATCTGTACCGTTGGTCGCCGCATCGAGATGTGTGCTAGTGTAGTACTATTCCAGCAGCAAAAGGATGATTAGTCTGAAAATTAAGGCTAGGAGAACAGTACACCACACATCCATCGCTGTCTCCGTCCTACACCCTGTCCTGTCACATGAACAGTAGTTTGATGGAGACACGCAAAAAGTTCTATACCGACAAGCTGTGTCGCTGCTTACCGATGCATTAAGTGGTGCATGCATCAGTTAGTGGTATTCTATCTATCCAAAAGTTTATTTTAAGAAAACTGTAGTCTGCTACCGCTTTTGTACAGGCTAATTAAGTGAGAGGTACATGTTATACGCTACACGTGTACGTCCATGCACGCGCGGCCGCCGCTGGCAACCTTGACGCCACGACCAAGACGAGATACGGTCTCGACCGGACAAGGATATGAATCGTCAAGTCCATTAAAAAAATTGAACTGGTCGGGAGTAGAGGCGTCGATGGCTGGTGATTTTCTCCATGTCTTGTCGTGAACAGTGGCCTATAAGGCCGGCCCAACATTAAAAATTCCTAGACTTCGCTGCAGGAGATTAGGGACTAAGCGTCTTGCCTCAACTGCTGGCTGCACATATCCCAATGCAACATGGGTAAGAATGAAAGGCTGAGATAGAGGGCACCGCGTAGCCCCAGCTAGGAAAAAACGCGAAACTAAAAGCCTTAATCTATCATTTTCAATTCCAAGAACAATGTTGTGGAATCAAATAGCCCCAATTGCAAACTTCATATAGTTCAAAAAATAAATTGTGCAAATCAACTTATTGATCTGAACAGGGCAGAGGCCTGCTTAATTTTAATTAAATGAAGCAATACAGATACTTGTGATCTACCTACAATACTGACCAAAAGGCACTACCAAACCCTACATTTAATAGCTTAATATCACCCACGATCATCTAACAAAGTAGAAATCAACCAGAAACACCCAAAGCTACACAACAACATAAAAGGATATGTAACAATATGTAGCTTTTTCTAGATAATGAAAGAGACAGCGCTCCTAGCCTCTGCATCGCGATCATATGAAAACTAAGAAATTACCCTTATAGATCTTATGTGCCTCAAAGATGAATCAGGTTGCTTTTAAAGCTCCTCAGGCTCTTTGAGTCTGTGATGCCGAGTGATCCAAGACCTTCACCAAGCAAACTTCTGCAATTGTCCTTGAATTAGAAGATTACTGTAAGTACCGTGTATAAGTTGATACATATTCAAACTAAGGTACTTTTTTTCTCAAATATTTTGAAGCCCAAATAACAAAGATCTTTGAACTTCTTTCTCAAAAATCATTTCATGTATTCTCAATTCTAACTGCACTTACACATGTAGCAGAAAATGAGGCGGCCATACTTAAGCTACTATAGTACAAGGATCTCTGCAATAGCAGTATCAAACTGTATAGTTCCCCTTTTCCTTCACAAAAATTAAGGCAAGGCAACAATATGAAGAACCACCAGTATATCTATCAGTTGGATGTGGATTTTGAACTATGTGAAGATAAAGTGGCAAACATCAGAAGATAAGAATACTGGATTAACAACATAGGACAACTGCAAACTCCAAATTCATTTTCCATTTCCTCATCATATTGTGATGGTTTCAGTGATATTGCTAGATCATAATGTTTATACTTTATTTCAAACATAATTATCAATTTACCATTACCAAACTTAAGACCCGACAAGTGAGAAAACAAGGTTTGCTAAGAGAAACAATATCTGAATTTCTTAAGCAGAAAATAGGAAGCGAGAGAAAGCTAATAGGAGTATATAACTTACAAGTAAAGGTGGAATAAAAAGGGAAAGGACTGGTGCGCTCGCTGGTCGCCAGAGGTGCTGTACCGCGGAGCAGCCGAGGTGGACGTGCTCACAGTGGTGATTCCCGGCGGCGGGCGGCATCAGTGCTCCGTTTGCAGCATGAAACATCCCGTGATTTGAGGATCTGCTGATCTGGGAAACTTATCAGGACTTGCTTTTTTTCTGCTATAGACTTGCCAAATCTCACGCAAAACGGATTACAAGTAGTCAATTTTCAGATCTTGTTTACTTAACTGTGAGCTACGCCTAGAGGACGGTATTCGACTTGGCAAAGTCGTGTGCTACTGCTGCCACTCGCCGGCCCCTCCCATGGGAGAGGAGACATGGGGTTGCGGCAGTAGAGGCTACAGGAAAAAGATGGGATTGCGCCACCAGCCTGTCTCTTGTCGTCCGTTGGCCGTTGCCACTTGTCCGCCCCTGACATGGGAGAGGAGAACATGGGTGTGCGGCAGTAAAGGTTAGACCAACTCCACCGCGCGACCCCAAACGGACGTCTGTTTTATCCGGATTCTGTCTGTTAGGGTATGTATTTGGGGTCGTGTCCGGGCCTGTCCTGGGATGCGGTGGCCGTGCGCCCAGCGCGCGGACGCATCCGGGCCGCATCATGTCCGCATATTATTTCTTTGCAAGTCCTTAACTTTATTTCATCATTCATTTTTGGTACATGAAAAATACATCATCACATTTTGACTAGTAAGCAAGATCAAAGAAAACAAGAACCACAAGAATACATTTCAGAAGATACCTAATTTCCATAACTGCTCTCTTGAGTTGGGTTAGGGCCTTCTCGATGCACTCGTTGTTGATCTGTGGAGGAGGCTCGATTTAACATCCTCCTTTCTTCTTCAAGCCAGAAGTAGATGTTGCTTCCTCAGACCTAGTCTCGTGTCTAGCCTCTAATTTAGCAACAAGTGCACTTGTCTCATTTACAGTCTCTGTGCTAGCTAAAAGTGCACGAACATGTACTAAATTTCGCTCTATCAATATATCGATGTACTCTTCTTCCCAATACCAAAACTTGCATCCATTCTACACAACAAAATTTGAAGTTAGCACAACTAGTCAAATCTAGAGCACAAACCGAAGCTAAAAAAAGCGCATACCCCATCGTTTAAGCACTTGATGAACACCCATCCGGGATGTTCCGGCGTTGTAGACACGCGGCGCACGACCATCCTTGGGCAGTGGTCGCACTTAATGAGTGGCAACGGTGCGCCGGCGAGCTTTTGGGCAAGCACCGAGCCCGGCCGACCGCCATTCGTGTATCTGCCGGTGGACCACCGACGGTGCAGATCCGAGCGGCTAGAGGAGGAGCCACTGCCTGCATGTGGCCTTGCGGCCCTGCCAGGGCCTTCCAGCGAGGTGCCCGGCCAGTCCATGGTGCGGCCCGGCCTCCCACAGCCGGCCGAGCTCAAGACCGACCGGATCCGCCCCAAAACCGGCCGGCGGGTGCGCAAACCAGGTGGTCGTGGTTGGGTAGCTCGGCGGCACCAAGGGGAAGGGGTTGGGCGAGCTCGCGTCGAACTGCACGGCTGCAATGGCAGCGGCGGCGGCAGCGAGGGAAAGAGTGGAGGGGGTGCGGCCGGAGGGAGGGAGGTGGCCGGATAGAAAAAAGCCCGCCTTGTGCCACCGACGGGCGGGCCAGGGGAGGACACGCGCAGACGACCCACGCGTCCGCGTGGTGTCCGTTTCAGCCCAAAAGCGGCGCAAACTTGGGCCGCGGATGGGTCGAAAGCGGAGACAAAACGGACAAAAGTCCATTTGCTCTCGCGCTGGGCCGCCTCTTTTGTCCCTTTTCCCCAAA
The DNA here is from genome assembly GCA_021437245.1 of Aegilops speltoides. Lineage (NCBI taxonomy): Eukaryota > Viridiplantae > Streptophyta > Magnoliopsida > Poales > Poaceae > Aegilops > Aegilops speltoides. The sequence continues at coordinate 111,966 of JAHHZJ010001327.1, forward strand.
CGGACGGGGCCGGACAGGATAGGGTCGCGCGGTGGAGTTGGCCTTACGGGGAGAAGATGAGGTGGAGCGAGGACAGGGAGATTGCGTACCTGGGCCGTCATTCATCGATGCCATAGACGCGCCGCTCCTGCTTGTCGCCCTCCTCGCAGGAGCGGCACCGATAGAGGCCTACGAGACAGAGAGCGATGTAATTACACTAGTAGAAAAAGGGCATATTGTCCCGGTTGGTGAGGGCCTTTAGTCCCGGTTCATGAACCGGGACTAAAGGGTCGGTACTAATGCCCTGGCCCTTTAGTCCCGGTTCAATCCAGAACCGGGACAGATGGGCCTCCACGTGGCCTGTGCGCTGAGCCCAGACAGGAGGGCCTTTGGTCCTGGTTGGTGGCACCAACCGGGACCAATAGGCATCCACGCGTCAGCATTTCTGTGGCTGGGGTTTTGTTTTTTTGAAAGGGGGGTTTAGGGGTTTTGGGGGGTTAATTTAGGTGTTTCATATATTGTGTTAGCTAGCTAATTAATAGAGAGAAGTGTCCTCTGTTTTGTCTGTGCTTGGTCGATGCTATGTACTATACATACGTATAGAGAGGACTAGCTAGCTAGTAAGCAAAGAAGGAAACAGAAGATCGTCACGAGCATATATGCATACAGAGAGAAGTGATATCGACCACCTCTCCTTCTCCGAGAGATTGGTCGAACAACAAGTTCTCGTATATCTATCCGACACTACCGGCTACATATATACAATAATTATCTTTTACAAATATAATCTCCTAACATACGGACGCGTGGTCCACATAGTATTCTCCGTCTTCAGCGATCACGTGGTCAAGAAAGAATGCCACCAATTCCTCTTGAATTGCTCGCATGCGATCTGGTGCTAGGAGTTCATCCCGCATCCAAAACATCTAATTTTAAGAAGGGGTCAATATATATATATATATATATATATATATATATATATATATATATATATATGAATGAATGAATGAAACTCAACACAAATGATGATGGTAATAAAAAAAATTGTGAATATTGTTATTTACGCACTTCATATTGTTTGTCAGAGTAGCCCCGCTCACAGGTCGTGTGGCGGATGGACTCGCAAATGTAGTATCCACAGAAATCATTCCCTTGTTCCTGCCACAACCACTTTACAAGAAATAGAGGTCAATCAAACTGATAATTAGCAAGCATGCTAAATGGTATTGATGAAACTAGCGCTTGAATCACTAGGAGATGCGTGGAATATGCTACTATAGTACTTACTTTGGGTGTCTAAATTGCAGCTTCTTCGGCAGTCCCGGAGCTTTTTTGGTGAATTTTCTCCAAATCCTGCCATACAAAGAAAACAATTACTTGATATCAGAAATGAACAAAGTTGTTGATATGGTGGATAATGATCGATTTAACTTACTTCTCGAGCATTTCAGTCATGTCCACATACTCCTCCGGATTTTTTCGTTTGGAGTCTAAGACAGTTACTACTCCCTGCTCAAGCTTAATCTCTAGGAGAATATAGTGGTACCTGCGCACGCATGCATAACTCATCAATATTACATTACTATAACCTGGACTAATAATGGAAACCGAATATGCCACAAGACAGTAACACTCACTTGAAGTTGTAAGGAAAGGGTATTATATCTTTGTGTTCATTTATTACCAACGATTGTAGCAAGTTGGCCTCGGTATTTTCGGCATGAAATTCAACCTCAGTTGCATCTATGAGATATGTGTTAATGAACCCAATATCACCCACTTGTCTTTTCTTCAATTCGGTGATCTTCAATCTGCATAATATAGTGAGGATAATTATAAATACATGCAATGAAAGAGCTGAGTTATATAGAGAGACTTAATGACAGAAGTAGTACTACTTACAGACAGTAGCAGGTGACCATTGCTTTATCGAGGGCCAATTGATTGAAAAACTGATAAAACTCCTCAAATGGAATAGGCAACAGTTCAACTCCAACGAGGTCATGCTCCTTTTTAACTCTCACATAAAAAGTACTCCTCCCCTTAGACTCTCTGCAGGGTTTTCATGTACCAATCATGCAATCTTCGCATCATCATTGATAGAGATCTTTCATCTTTGACGAGAGGCTTCCCGTACTCATATCTTTGTATTTGCACCTCCAAGAAATCATAATGTACATCGTCGGGCAGGTAATCTCCAGGATTGCTATAACCGGGCACCATCCTTGGATCGACGATGTCGCTAGCATGCACCTTGAGCGGGGGGCATGATTGCTTCACTTGTTCGCCGAGCTGGGCAATTTGTTTCCCAGCTCGTCGTTCTTTCATCCTTTGATCACTTTTAGTACTTCCCGACCTCTCCGCTTCGGCAAATGCCTTTCCAGTAATGCGCTCATAGTTGCCTTTCGGCGGAGACTTGGGTGGTTTTGTCAGGGCAGCCAGAGTGCGCTTCGCTTTCACCGGATCTACCTTTTCCTCCGGAGGTGGATGTCTCTTTGCTTTCAACCCTTCAAAGAAGTCCTTCACTTCAGTCCGGGAGATCTTCGCGTTTTCCTCCTCGGTCCTCTCGTACGGTAATTTCTCTGGAGTCTTCAAAGAAGGACCGAATCTGTATGTTCTCCCGCCTTTGGCTGTACTGCTAGACGCCGACAGAGCAGACGGAGCGGATGTCTTCTTTCCTTGCTTAGGGAGATCGTTGTCGCAGATCCACCCAGACCAACATTCACCTCATCGTTGTGGGCTTTATTAATTTAAAGCCGGGCGCCTCTAGCGTCTTCGTATTAAAAAACGAAATTACTTCACACACGACAATTACTCTCACCATTCTAGGACGATGGCTTATCCAACGGTGCTGTGCAGTTCTGCCGCTTCAATGGACAGTGGGATATGCTGTGTCGCCTTGAAATAAATCTCGGGTGTCATCCGTATATCAACGCTAAAAAAAACATTCACCTCATCATGCTCGGAGTTGAAAGTTTTGATTGCTGACTGATTCTGATGCTGGTCGAAAAGATCCTACATACCGATCGCCGGGGGGGGGGGGGGGTTCTGATTGTGATGCTGATACCGTCCTATAATTGGAGTACTAGTAGCAGAGCATAAGCTTACAGGACACAAAGTTGCTATACAAATTCTGAACCGTCGCCAAATGGAAATTATGCAAATGGAAGAGAAAGGTATGCCTCCATGTCTAGGATACATTCGGCTTGCTTGCTCAACATTTCGAGTTATCTGCTTAATTTCAGTGCTGGTTAGACTTATAGGCTTGTTCCTGATTCCCAGTTAATCAATTAGTCGAGATAAAGTACATCAGTCTAGGATACATTCGGCTTTGGTTAAGAAGAATGTTCACCTCTTGTTGTTGCTGTTAGTAAAATTTGCAGCTGGAATTTCTTCATAGGCTGAATGTCTAACGATTTACGTCTATTGTTTTCTCATATCTTTGTTTCCAGCAAATAGAGAAATTAAGATATTGAGGATGTTCAGTGACTTCATTCACCCTCATATCATCCGGGTTTATGAGGTCATTGACACACCTAAGGATATATTTGTTGTCATGGAATATTGCAACAATGGTGAGCTATTGGACTATATAATTGAGAAAGGGCGGTTACAGGAAGATGAGGCTTGTCGAATCTTCCAGCAGGTGCCTTTTCTGTTCTTAGCATGTCGGAACACATTCTTTGGGAATACCAATAGGTGTTCATAATGAACTTTGCTGACCTTCTTATTTTGATCGTGAAATGTATGCACATGCTGGCCAATTGTCCAGTGTCCACATCCCTCACGTGCTTACTGTTCAAATCAAGATGAATTTGCTTGGTTTGCATTCGTTGACTAAGTTTTAGCTAAGGATTTTTTTTCTCGGTGCCATTTTTTCTGGGAGTGTCCAGAAACACTGGTTTCCGTGTAAAACATAATCGCAGAAATCTAGACATTTATCGATCCATCAATAAGGTAGATCGGCGGCTACTGCTCCGATGCGGAAGTAATTGTGCATCATTTGGAAAATCACGGAATATTCAAAAAAGAATTGCCCAAAAGTTCCAAACGAATTCCAAATTCAAAACTTTCTAGCATATAAATATATTATATTTAACACATAGTGCATGCTAATTTGTTGCTGGTCCAATAGTCAGCAGAGAAGTGGGGCTCCTTCCGTGCTGATACCCATTGCCCAGATTCAACTCTTCATCATTGGCACCATCGCCAATATTTTTTATTCACTAAAAAAATAAAGGTTGCAAACAACGCGGAGTTGACTTTTGGTGACCTCCAGCAGAGAAGTGGGGCTCCTGAACCACCTTGTTGTGGGCAGTTTTATGGTAGCTCATACATACTATCTTTTGGCATCATCTTGACGTTTGAATTAAAATGATTTCTTTTTCGAGCAGTATCGACTTTTCTCGAGGCTCACGGAAATTTCCGGTAACCGGTCATGTTACCGGAAAATTCGACCGAAAGAAAAACCTTATAGGTTTTAGCTCAAGACCTGTACCACATATTGTTGCAAGCTTTCCAAAGTAATTGCTTTATCTTTTGGATTGAACTGATCAACCAGTTAACGTTTCCTTGACGCGTCGATGTTTTAATATCACTCTAGTGTCTTCATCTTTTGATGCCTTGATTTTCTTAGTATCAGTAACTAAACTAATTCTTGTTTAAATGGCATCCTATTCTTCATGCCTTGATTGTCTTAGTCTTAGTTCTTAAATCAAACTGTGCTTTAAAACATACAAAGATAGTATTTCCTTCTAAAGGCAAATATGTAATTTGAAGGGTTCTTTCAGATCCACTGAATGCATATTGAGGTTTTGTATCAATATTTTTTTATTAACCTTTTCCTGAACAGATTATATCAGGTGTTGAATATTGCCACAGAAACATGGTTGTTCATTGTGATATAAAGCCAGAAAACCTGTTACTTGATTCCAAATATACTGTGAAACTTGTTGACTTTGGGTTATGTAATGTCATGCATGATGGCCATTTTTTGAATACAAGCTGCGGGAGTACAAACTATGCTGCACCAGAGGTATTCACTTATTTCTATTACTTGCGTCTTTATCCTCACGCTTGTTCACACACATCTTCTGCATTAATAGCTTAGTGAGTGTTTCTCCGCAGGTTATCTCAGGTGAAGTATATGTTGGACCTGAGGTTGATGTTTGGAGCTGTGGGGTAATACTTTATGCCCTTCTTTGTGGCTCTGTTCCATTTGATGATGAATATACTCCCAGCCTGTTCAAAAAGATAAAGGTGAGGCAGAACATATGTATATTAAGTTGGATCTGACAAGTGTATACCTTTTGTAGATTAGTTGGACTTTAGCATTCATTTTACGTCTGGAGATTTGACTACCCTGGTTTGGTATTCCAGGGAGGTAACTATATCCTTCCAAGTCATTTATCTGATCTTGCAAAGGATTTGATCCCAAGAATGCTTCTTGTTGATCCCATGAACAGAATCACAATTCGTGAAATTCGAGACCACCAATGGTTTCAGAATCACCTTCCTTGCTACCTGGCAGTGCCTCCACCAGACACAACACAGCAAGTCAAAATGGTACCCATCTATTTCACATTTCAAGCGGCAGTCATATGTGTACAGTAAAACTTTTCAGCCTTTATCCACTAATATATACAGAATCTTGGATGGATCAAGGAAAACTAACATCGATACTTTTGTCATGAAATGATATTTTTGTACGAATAAGTTGGAAACTCTATTTGAGAACATTGTTTGTAATGGCAAGATGCCCATATGTGTCTAATTTGAGAAAATTATAATACACTATATTGAATATGACTATCATCTTGGTAGTTTGACTTGAAAGCCATGAATGGTGATACACGATTGCCCATTTTTGTGAATGATTTTTTTTTTCAGAATTTTCATATTGGAAGTTTGGTCATTTTGCTTGCAACAAGTACAAATAAGAGGAGTCCACGTGAAACAATTGCATATTTTGAACTTGTATTCATTTTCTTTCATTTTTCCCAAAACTGGGTCAATCATTTTTCCCAAAACAGGGGCAAAATGGCGGCATGGCTATCCAAAACTCTAAATGGTTCTTCCGTATAATGACTACTTGTGTTACTAAAAATATTTTTTTGCTAATTTTTAGGACAAAACTATTACATACTTGCAGTTCAAATTTGAATTACTTTCGGGAAATCGACATAAAGTCGTTTAAATGTGAGAAAGTAGCTAGACAACTAGGAAATCCACAAAACTTGGGAATTTTCCAAAAACATGGTGTACATTTTGTGAAAATTGAACTGGTGCCATTTTGCACCTTTTTTCAGCCTGCTTCACAAAAATATCCATTTCGACACTTAGAAAATGGAAACAAATATTTTTTTTACAAAAAAGTTGGAAAATCTATCTGGAAACATTGTTTGTAACAGCAAGATGCACCTAAGTGACATTTGTCATAAACTATGCAATAAATATGACCACTGCCTTAATCATTTGTGACCATATTTTGGCATGGCAAAAAGTGTTATTAATATGGCATAAAATGGAAAATTTCTCAACATGAAAATGATTTGTCTCGTCAAAATGAAAACTTAATTTTTTTGTATCATCTTCATCTGAGGTCGTATGCAATCTCGATGGCCAAAACAGTGCAACACAGTGAATACCCCTTTTGTCGAGTGTAGCACTCGGGAAAGACACTTGAAAGCACTTTTTTGTTTAGTTCCTCTGTTTTGACTAGTGTTTTGTCCACGACCCTCTGCAAAGCACATGTTTACCGAGTTTCGATTTTTTGCGGAGTTTTTTTCCGATGACACTCAGCAAAGATATGTTTGCCTAGTACCATGACGAAATGCACTCGGCAAACATGAATTTTCCAGTAGTATATACACTGACCGGCCCGGTGACCATGCTTCAAAAAAGATTATTATGGTACCAAAGCCAGCTCTCCACATGTGTGAGTGTGTCATTTTTTAAATATTATTATGTCATTTTTGCATTCACATCAACTTTGATTATTATTGTATATATCAAAATGGTACCAAACTAATTACGTATATATAAAAAACAAACCGTATTTTAATTTCATAATATGGTATCTTCCGAAATATCAGTACTGTACAAACCAAACAAATATATAAACCAAACTATACAAACAAAATGAACAGAGTTAAATGGCACCAACTAGAGAAGGCCCTGCCGCCTCCGTATTCCGCATGGGCTTAGCCTGCCGGCATCCTTCGACGGCATCACGTGGAGATTAGGAGGAGTGATGAGCCACGTTGTTGGCGTCTAGGTCAACTACCCGAGCAGCCCACGAGAGTGACACGGAGGTGAAGTTTAGGGGGAATTGCCGGCATGATCAGGAACACAATACTACACCTACAAAACGTTTTATGAAGCTTTACCTACCCTTCTACATTATATCTTCTCCCCCCTGAATTTCAGTGGGGTGGGCCCCTTGACCACCCCCCACTTCCAATCCTAATCATCCACATCCGCCACCCCCATAAAATGTCTACAGAGCCTTTTATATGTCTAGCATTACTCGATCACGAAATAGAACAATTGCCCACTATTATCACCGTTCACCAAGCCGAGAGATGAACAAAGACGCCCAATCTATTTCCATGGGAACAGACTCATCTGTAGTCACACCACGAAATTCGTTTGTTATTTTCTCCACTAGTAAGATTTGACTTTGCTGCATATCGTCATTATATTTAGATTTTTGTGTATTGACCTTTGTCTATTGAATTCATAGGCAGTTTCGATTGACAATACTTTTAGATCTCCCAGAAAAAAAATACAATATTGTTAATAATTCTCAACATTGTACGTGTAAGAGTTTGATTCATTGCAGAGACGTTAGATTTTGAGGGGTTTGATTTTGAACAACAAACCATGCCTTCATCTAATACAAACGATGGACTAGTGGGTGCTGTTTCCTTAATTTTTAAATGCTCATACTCGTCTCTGTTGTAAGCACACATTAGATTCAGATACTTTAGAACTTCAGGTTCTATAACATTAATTATGTTGTTTTGCAGTTTATCAGATATTTTCTTTCGAAGCTTTGATTACCATCCAACCAGGGGAGATAACCCGTGAGATTAGCAGTCTTCTAAGTTGAAGTGTTTGAAGACTGAGTGCGCTTTTCCCCAAGCTTCAGAATTCTGCAGTTCGTCTGTTGAACTAAGAAAATAATTTTATACTTTAGATACGAAGCCACTCATTGAATGCACCTTTTCATAAGCTTGAGATTTGTACAGTACGTGTGATGATCTATGAATAGAAAATCCATGCCTCCAATTGACAGGGTCTCTCTTAATTTGATGGGCAAGCAGACTCTATTTGCTTGACTTTCTGACCTGTTGGGGAATATAGTCGTGCTCGGCAATGCTGTTCGATGGTGCTACAACTACAACCTAATATTATCAGGAAATGCTGAGACTGATAAATGCCGATTTTTATCTGGACGACAACATTGGACCATATTCGGACTACAACCTAATATTATAGGTTTTTTTACCAACATGTATAGTATACTGACAAGATTCTAAGCCATCCAATATTTAAAAAAATTATAATATCTATAGACCGTGCGAATGTACGGGTTGACGACTAGTTCAATCCTAATCATCCACATCAGCACCCCCATAAAATGTCTACACAGCCTTTCATATGTCTAACATTACTTGATCACGAAATAGAACAATTGCCCATTATTAGTATTATCACCGTCCACCAAGCCGAGATATGAACAAAGACGGCCAATCTATTTCTATAGGAATAGCATCATCCATTGTCAAACCATGAAATTCGTTTGTTATTTTCTCCACTGCCCCGTTGTCGAGATAAGCAACATACATCTCCTCTGCGTTCGAGTTGATGAGCAGCGTGTCACTCTTTTCTCCAGGCCACAAGTATACCACTCCCTCAATTCGTGGTCTCAGCTCGACCACCCTAGCAAGGTACCAGTCTGTACCCTTGCTCCGTATCCAGATCTCTACCCGGAGGCCTTCTGCTTCCGTGTGCAGACAGAATAACGAGAGCGCCCCGTTGAAGCCAGCCATATGATAATACTAGAGGCAAACGCGCCATTCTTCAAACCCATGATTAACTCTTTTATATGTGATAGATTGTTGTGACCGGTTGTTTTGTTTGGATTTTATCCTTGTTGGCTTGTGTTTTAGTTATGTTTTGGTGGTGTTTTTTTGTTCGTATATTTCGTGTCAGGTTGCCTTTGTAGACAATATTTGTTCCAGAGAATGGAGTTGTTTGATGTGTGATTGTGATGTATTTACCGGTTGCAACCTCGATATCAGTTGGTGATGGTGTTTGGGCCTCTTGGGAGCTCCTATACCACGCGAAAACCGTGGAATTGGTGCTATAACACTTACATATGGGCCGCCCCACGAAGCTCTCGGTTGCTTAGCTTTTTTTTCCGCTCGTCCTACCGCCAGCTCCGTAATAATTGGTTATCTTTTATTATTTAAAAGTGTTAGTTTAATTAAAAGATTTTCAAGAATTTAAAATTGTTGAAAATTTAAAAATCATTGATTTTAGAAAAAAGTTATTCAATTTCAAAAAATATTCAAAAAGTAAATAAGCTTTCAAATTTTAAATGTTCACAAACATTAAAAATGACCATGAACTTAAAAATATCCATGAATTTAATAAATCATAATGAATCTGAACAAAATGTTAAAATCTTCAAAAAATGATTTTAATACTCACAAATTTTATCATTAATAAGAATGTGAAAAAAAATAAGAAATAAAACTAAATACGTAGCACATAACCTTACATGCGGGGCCCTTAGCAACCCCACATCTCCCAAAGCACCACAACGCTTCAAATTATGGGAGCTTAATATCTCTATGGATTCATGGATTCCTAGCTGGGTTTGATCGCTGGTAGCGGCCGAGATAGCTTCGCTAAGGAGATATTACCATCATCACTGTGCGCATCAATTGTGAAGTAGCTTGACGAGTCATCGATGGCTGACCAGTCGTGACAGGACCAATGTGCCATGCCACCGATTTGGTCGTGCGGTGCGGAGGCCACGCCTGCTCGGGTCGCCGGAAAAGGAATCGCTCGCCAAACTGATGCACGTGCAGCGCAGATGGAGTGTCTTCTAAAGAATTTCCTTTTTCTTTTACAAAAACTAGTCGAGTGCTCGTGCATTACCACGGAACAAACATATACCTTTTTCTTTATGTGAGCACACCGAACCACTTCCTCTCCTTTCTGCAAATGTGATGAATCTATCGTCACGCCCCTCGAGTCACGCACTGGCCCTTCCCCTTTACAGCATCTACAGCCGTGGTCACCAAATTATGCACCATATACGCCCGCGGACGCGCCCGCAAGGTGACCGCACGGACCTCATTTCTCGTGTTCCACAACTGCATCCCTCATATGTCCTACCCCAAATTCATACAAAACCGTGTGTTTGAGGTTGGTTTGCGGTGCCCGGCTGTAGATGCTCTTACATATTATATACGCTTGCCGTCTTCTTCCTTACATGCTATCGCCAATGCCTGTTTCATCATGCCGTCCTCCCTTCGACATCATCTCCTCTTGTTACCGTTGCTTACCACCATCCACCCGTTATCGTCTCCTCTTATAGAAGGTTAGTGTTGTGGAGCCTCCACCTGTATGAGATGAACACCAGATGGCATGTCACATCGATGCTCACACCCATCAATTAGGTCATAACGAGTACATGTAGGGCTAGCTATATCCATGTGTTGTAATGGATCAATAATTTAGATTTTCTCGACACGTGGAATAATTACCTTTGCACTTCAAGCCACACCCTTTGTTTCATCATGACACTCACTGATATTTGCAATGAAATTAAATTAAATCATAGATCTCACACTCCCGATATTCCGTTTCAACTACTTCCTTTCTCGAACAACCGTGATGCTCGTCAGTGTTAATGTAGCATGACCGAGTCCATGGCGACATTCCCCTCCCCCACAAGAATACAAATTGTTGTCTACTTCCATTGGCTTGCCCTTAGCTTTGTCATCACTTTGTACACAAATAGAAGACTCAAAGAAAAATGTCTTAACAGTATTATATAGTGTTCCCTAGTTAGCATACCCAATTATAGCGAGACACGTCTACTGGCCGGTGTCATTGCATCATCATTTTTTAGTCGCTCGCAGATAACAACAATATACTTGGAACCAGTATCATGAATCTTCTCTGCTATGTATGTACCCTCTAGTGTAAACTTCAAGTTAGCATACATTTGGTTTCTGAAAAGCAAGCATATTACATGTTTTATGCCAGAACCATTCTTCAAACAAGACTTGCATAGTATTAGTTTGACCTTGCAAACGAAACATAAATAATTGGAAAGATATAACATGGCCAATTTGCAGGTCTGCTATCAAGATTCAAATCACACCAATCATGCTAGCTACACATGCTTCGGCATACAGGAAAGCCTTTCCCAGGGAGAAGTACAGCAAGCTCAGGGATGAAACCACCGATTGGTTTTGGTCATATATTCCTAGATGGCAGTGTCCCTGCTATTAGTTAACTATATGCAGAAAGCACGGAAAATTACTATGTTAGTTAACTACGCAAAACCATAATTATGAGCTGGAAGAACTCAGTCCATACTATTTTGCAAGAGATATTACTTTTCTTCTAAGGAACTTATTTGATTCACACAACATAGCTTCCTGCAAAGTTATTCACCGTGTTGTCGAGAACAGTAAGAAACTTTATTAATACAATTTAAGATCAATTTTTTTTTGTTAAAGACATACCTATCTCTGGAGAAAAGTGAGCTGATCAAGCATATGCTATGTCTGCACGACCGAAACTGATTCACATATTTTTGTGTTCCAACATATGCATGCTAGCATAACCTGAAAAAATATGCAGGCTATGACAAAGGCAAAATAGTTCTAGTTTCTAGGGCATATGATGTATTGCATTATGAAACGCAAAGTTTCTTTGTAGCTCGGCCTACGCGGTGCCCCTTATCTGTACCGTTGGTCGCCGCATCGAGATGTGTGCTAGTGTAGTACTATTCCAGCAGCAAAAGGATGATTAGTCTGAAAATTAAGGCTAGGTGAACAGTACACCACACATCCATCGCTGTCTCCGTCCTACACCCTGTCCTGTCACATGAACAGTAGTTTGATGGAGACACGCAAAAAGTTTTATACCGATAAGCTGTGTCGCTGCTTACCGATGCATTAAGTGGTGCATGCATCAGTTAGTGGTATTTTATCTATCCAAAAGTTTATTTTAAGAAAACTGTAGTCTGCTACCGCTTTTGTACAGGCTAATTAAGTGAGAGGTACATGTTATACACTACACGTGTACGTCCATGCACGCGCGGCCGCCGCTGGCAACCTTGACGCCACGACCAAGACGAGATACGGTCTCGACCTGACAAGGATATGAATCGTCAAGTCCATTAAAAAAATTGAACTGGTCGGGAGTAGAGGCGTCGATGGCTGGTGATTTTCTCCATGTCTTGCCGTGAACAGTGGCCTATAAGGCCGGCCCAACATTAAAAATTCCTAGACTTCGCTGCAGGAGATTAGGGACTAAGCGTCTTGCCTCAACTGCTGGCTGCACATATCCCAATGCAACATGGGTAAGAATGAAAGGCTGAGATAGAGGGCACCGCGTAGCCCCAGCTAGGAAAAAACGCGAAACTAAAAGCCTTAATCTATCATTTTCAATTCCAAGAACAATGTTGTGGAATCAAATAGCCCCAATTGCAAACTTCATATAGTTCAAAAAATAAATTGTGCAAATCAACTTATTGATCTGAACAGGGCAGAGGCCTGCTTAATTTTAATTAAATGAAGCAATACAGATACTTGTGATCTACCTACAATACTGACCAAAAGGCACTACCAAACCCTACATTTAATAGCTTAATATCACCCACGATCATCTAACAAAGTAGAAATCAACCAGAAACACCCAAAGCTACACAACAACATAAAAGGATATGTAACAATATGTAGCTTTTTCTAGATAATGAAAGAGACAGCGCTCTAGCCTCTGCATCGCGATCATATGAAAACTAAGAAATTACCCTTATAGATCTTATGTGCCTCAAAGATGAATCAGGTTGCTTTTAAAGCTCCTCAGGCTCTTTGAGTCTGTGATGCCGAGTGATCCAAGACCTTCACCAAGCAAACTTCTGCAATTGTCCTTGAATTAGAAGATTACTGTAAGTACCGTGTATAAGTTGATACATATTCAAACTAAGGTACTTTTTTTCTCAAATATTTTGAAGCCCAAATAACAAAGATCTTTGAACTTCTTTCTCAAAAATCATTTCATGTATTCTCAATTCTAACTGCACTTACACATGTAGCAGAAAATGAGGCGGCCATACTTAAGCTAATATAGTACAAGGATCTCTGCAATAGCAGTATCAAACTGTATAGTTCCCCTTTTCCTTCACAAAAATTAAGGCAAGGCAACAATACGAAGAACCACCAGTATATCTATCAGTTGGATGTGGATTTTGAACTATGTGAAGATAAAGTGGCAAACATCAGAAGATAAGAATACTGGATTAACAACATAGGACAACTGCAAACTCCAAATTCATTTTCCATTTCCTCATCATATTGTGATGGTTTCAGTGATATTGCTAGATCATAATGTTTATACTTTATTTCAAACATAATTATCAATTTACCATTACCAAACTTAAGACCCGACAAGTGAGAAAACAAGGTTTGCTAAGAGAAACAATATCTGAATTTCTTAAGCAGAAAATAGGAAGCGAGAGAAAGCTAATAGGAGTATATAACTTACAAGTAAAGGTGGAATAAAAAGGGAAAGGACTGGTGCGCTCGCTGGTCGCCAGAGGTGCGGTACCGCGGAGCAGCCGAGGTGGACGTGCTCACAGTGGTGATTCCCGGCGGCGGGCGGCATCAGTGCTCCGTTTGCAGCATGAAACATCCCGTGATTTGAGGATCTGCTGATCTGGGAAACTTATCAGGACTTGCTTTTTTTCTGCTATAGACTTGCCAAATCTCACGCAAAACGGATTACAAGTAGTCAATTTTCAGATCTTGTTTACTTAACTGTGAGCTACGCCTAGAGGACGGTATTCGACTTGGCAAAGTCGTGTGCTACTGCTGCCACTCGCCGGCCCCTCCCATGGGAGAGGAGACATGGGGTTGCGGCAGTAGAGGCTACAGGAAAAAGATGGGATTGCGCCACCAGCCTGTCTCTTGTCGTCCGTTGGCGTTGCCACTTGTCCGCCCTGACATGGGAGAGGAGAACATGGGTGTCTTGGCAGTAAAGGTTAGACCAACTCCACCGCTGCGACTCCAAATGGACGTCTGTTTTATCCGGATTCTGCTCGTTAGGGTATGTATTTGGGGTCGTGTCCGGGCCTGTCCTGGGATGCGGTGGCGTGCGCCCATGGCATGGACGATCCGGCCGCATCATGTCCGTGATATTATTTCTTTGCAAGTCCTTAACTTTATTTCATCATTCATTTTTGGTACGTGAAAATACATCATCACATTTTGACTAGTAAGCAAGATCAAAGAAAACAAGAACCACAAGAATACATTTCAGAAGATACCTAATTTCCATAACTGCTCTCTTGAGTTGGGTTAGGGCCTTCTCGATGCACTCGTTGTTGATCTGTGGAGGAGGCTCGATTTAACATCCTCCTTTCTTCTTCAAGCCAGAAGTAGATGTTGCTTCCTCAGACCTAGTCTCGTGTCTAGCCTCTAATTTAGCAACAAGTGCACTTGTCTCATTTCGATCTCTGTGCTAGCTAAAAGTGCACGAACATGTACTAAATTTCGCTCTATCAATATATCGATGTACTCTTCTTCCCAATACCAAAACTTGCATCCATTCTACACAACAAAATTTGAAGTTAGCACAACTAGTCAAATCTAGAGCACAAACCGAAGCTAAAAAAAGCGCATACCCCATCGTTTAAGCACTTGATGAACACCCATCCGGGATGTTCCGGCGTTGTAGACACGCGGCGCACCACCATCCTTGGGCAGTGGTCGCACTTAATGAGTGGCAACGGTGCGCCGGCGAGCTTTTGGGCAAGCACCGAGCCCAGCCGACCGCCATTCGTGTATCTGCCGGTGGACCACCGACGGTGCAGATCCGAGCAGCTAGAGGAGGAGCCACTGCCTGCATGTGGCCTTGCGGCCCTGCTAGGGCCTTCCAGCGAGGTGCCCGGCCAGTCCATGGTGCGGCCCGGCCTCCCACAGCCGGCCGAGCTCAAGACCGACCGGATCCGCCCCAAAACCGGCCGGCGGGTGCGCAAACCAGGTGGTCGTGGTTGGGTAGCACTGGCGCACCAAGGGAAGGGTTAGGCGAAGCTCGCGTCGAACTGCGGCTGCAATGGCAGCGGCGGCGGCAGCGAGGAAAGAGTGGAGGGGTGCGGCGGAGGGAGGGAGGTGGCGGATAGAAAAAAGCCGCCTTGTGCCACCGGACAGGCGGGCGGGGAGGACACGCGAGACGACCCACGCGTCCGCGTGGTGTCCGTTCAGCCATGGCGCAAACTTGGGCGCGGATGGGTCAGCGGAGACAAACGGACAAAGTCCATTTGCTCTCGCTGCTGAGCGCCTCTTTTGTCCCTTTTTCCCCAAGCAGACGGGCCGGACAAGATAGGGTCATGCGGTGGAGTTGGCCTTACGGGAGAAGATGAGGTGGAGCGAGGAGGGAGATTGCGTGCACAGGCCGTCATTCATCGATGCCATAGACGCGCGCCTGCTTGTCGCCCTCCTCGCAGAGGCGGCACCGATAGAGGCCTACGAGGCGAGAGCGATGTAATTACACTAGTAGAAAAAGGGCATATTGTCCCGGTTGGTGAGGCCTTTAGTCGGTTCATGAACCGGGACTAAAGGGTCGGTATAATGCCTGGCCCTTTAGTCCCGGTTCAATCCAGAACCGGGACAGATGGGACCTCCACGTGGCTTTGTCTTGTTGAGCCAGACGAGAGGGCCTTTGGTCCTGGTTGGTGGCACCAACCGGGACCAATAAACATCCACGCGTCGACATTTACGTGGCTGGGGTTTTGTTTTTTGAAGGGGGTTAGGGTTTTGGGGGTTAATTTAGGTGTTTCATATATTGTGTTAGCTAGCTAATTAATAGAAGAGTGTCCTCTG
>JAHHZJ010001328.1:0-36844 GCA_021437245.1 Aegilops speltoides
GCTTTAGAGGTGGACCGTATCTGTATTGCCTCTCTCTTCTTGTGCTGCTAGGCGCGGAGCAGGCGGAGGCGGCTTGGCGTCTGTCTTCCTTCGTGCTTCCTTACGAGGCGGAGGAGAAGGACTACTGACGCTTGTCGAGCAGCCGGGCGGGCGGGTCTCTTCCGCCCTTCTTGGCGAGGCGGAGAAGGAGGAGGCGGAGTGCCGCCCGCGCCGGAGAAGGGGCGGAGTGCCGCCCGCGTGCCCTGATCTTCACTCGCGGAGGAGGAGGCGGTGGAGGCGGAGTGCCGCCATGCGTGCCCGATCGTCACTCGCTAGGAGGAGGCGGTGGAGGCGGAGTGCCTGACTCGCGGATGAGGAGGAGGAGGCGAGGCGTCCGATTGAGAGGTCGATGAGCTCCTTCCGCCATAGGCATGGAGTCTTGAGCGAACCCAGCCTAGTCTCCCCTTCACGGTAGGGTGCTCAAGCTCGAGGTCCTCAAATCCTCCGTTATTTCATCCACCATCACCTTAGCAAATCATACGGAATCGGTGGCGGTGATAAGTTGTGCGGGTCCACTAGGATAAACTTGGCCAACAGCAGCCTTGACCTTCAAATTCATGCATCGCGCCATAATGTGGCAATTTTGAGACTCCGTGATACCATCCACGGGATAGCTGGTAGGAGCCGTCAAGACATGCTCCGGCTGAAGCAGCTCGGTGGAAGCAAGCGCTGCTGCCTGCTGAGATGGCGGGGTAACCGGGAAGCTTCGACATGTCGTTTGTTGCGATCTGCTGCTTCTCGTTCCTCTTCTCGATCCTCTAGCCCCATTACCCTTCAAAGTAGCGCTTGCATTTGGTCATGCTCCACTTTCTTCCTCCTCTCGTGGGTTTTGTAACCCCTGCGTCCGGAAAACCAACCTTCCACGAGGCGAGCTGGCGTGCCTCGTGTCCGTCCGAGGTGCTCGGGATTCCCAAGGGCCATTGTGAGCTCGTCCTTCTCCTGTTTGGAAGAGCGTCCCTCGCTCTGCAAAGCATCAATATATTGTCAAGTTTCTTGACTGGTGTTTGCAGTTGCTCGTTCGTCCCTCGACACTACCTATTACGGGTCAAGGTTCCGCCAGCCCGAAGAACCAAGTCCGCAGCGGTGCGGCGGCGCGCCGTCTCTACGGTTCGATCCCTTTTCAAGCAGATCATGCTCAGCCTTGGACCACTTAGGCGGGCTTTGAGGTAGCCACGAGCCCGTGCGATGGTGAAGCGTCTTCTTCGCAGCATTTTTCTTGTTTGTCTCCGACATCTTCTTACTCTTTTCCGATGTCATGTGGGCCACAAATGCGGGCGATGATCTTTGATCTTCTCATATTTGCCGATGAATTCTGGTGTCTCTTTTTCTTGACAAACTGGTTCAGCTCTTTCCTCCACCTCCTCATTAGGCCAGCCATCTTCTTAAGAGCACAAGACTTGATTAATTGCTCTTTAAGCTGGCTTCTCCGGATCCTCCTCTGGCGGTAGGGTGAAATTTGCCTTCAGCTCATTCCAAAGATATTCTTTCTGCATATCATTGACATAAGACACCTCGGCGTCTTCATCC
Organism: Aegilops speltoides; assembly: GCA_021437245.1. NCBI lineage: Eukaryota > Viridiplantae > Streptophyta > Magnoliopsida > Poales > Poaceae > Aegilops > Aegilops speltoides. The sequence continues at coordinate 1,567 of JAHHZJ010001328.1, forward strand.
TTAGCAGCTTATACCATTGCTGGATCTTGATCGGGATCCTCTCCCTAACAAGAACCCCTTGACCGAGCAGAAAATGCCTTCTTTGTCGGTTGGGTTCAATCGGTTCGCCGTCGGTAGCGATTTCTATGATCTCAAACTTTTCATCCGATCTCAACTTTTCTTGGGCCTCGTCTCCGTGCGAAGTTGTGCTCGATCGGAGGGCTAGAAATTATAAGGAAGAAAGGCGACAGTACTTAATATGTGTACATATACCAAAACAATGGATGCATCAATTAACTTGTCAGCACGGGCTTAACTAATATATATATACCTGGCGGACTCGGTTCGGTGACTTCGGCTCAACACGGTCTCCTTCGTCTTGTACCTCCATTGTGTCACGGAGCCATCATGAACATAGTCCTCCTCTTGTACCGGCATTAATGAGTGAAGCCATCATAATCATAGCCCTCTTCTTCATCCATCGACCAGCGGTGTCGATGAGAAATGACGCAACATCATCACTTCCATTTGCGATTATTTCCCCCAACATCGCTTCTGTTTCTTCGTCTCGGGAGTGCTCCATAGTTTCTGCAAATATTGACAACATGTCAATTATTATTCAACATCGTTTTCTCTCTAGGGTTTGGGTGTCCTCGAGAGTTTTGGTTGGCGAGAGGGCGAGGGGCTGCTGCAGTTGTATCTAGAGGGGTTAATTATATAAACAACGACGCGACATACATATACATATCGGGGAGGGGTATCGGTACCACCCCTCGTGTTTAAGTTTCTTCTTTCTCCTTTCCTTTCTTTCTTCTTCTCCTCTTCTTTTTCTTCTTCTCCCTCGAGAAAGGAAAATAATTAAGGAAAAGAAAGAAAAGAGGAAGAAGGAAGAAGGAAGAAGAAGAAGAAGTAAAAGAAGAAAAAAAAGGAGAAGAAGAAAGGAATAGGGAGAAGAAGAAAAATAGAATTTTTTCTTCTATTTTTCTTCTTCTCCTCTATTCCTTTCTTCTTCTCCTCTTCTTTTCTTCTTTTTCCTCTTCTTATTTATTTCTCCTCTTCTTCCTCTCCTCTTTTCTCCTTTCTTCCTCTTCTTATTTTCCTTCCTCTCATTCTTTTCTTCTTCTTCTTCCTTCTTCCTTCTTCCTCTTTTCTTCCTTTTCCTTATTTTACTTTCTCCTCTACACTAACCTAAAATGCACTAACCTAAAATCGATCGATATCTACTAACAACCTAAATATAAAATTAATACATATATGAAAAACATATATAAACAAAAAAATGCTATGAACATTATATTCATACATACATATATAGCCACATCCATTCATCACATATATATATAGCTACCACATACATATATACATTATACATATGAAAAAATGCAATGAACAAAAAAAATACACTTATGAAAAAATACTATGAACATGTACACATATATATACATACAAACACATATACACAAAAAATGCAAAAAATGCTATGGAGGAAAATGCAGGGCAGGGGGGTGGGCGGTGTGGCTTGCAGAGGGCGTGCGCCTTGTCAGATGCAGGACAGATGTGCACAGCCTGAGGCGGCGCTGGGCGGCCGTGTGTGCGGCAGTGATGGGCCGCTGGACGGAGGGAGAAGAGGAGGCTATGCTATGCTCACGGCGGCGATATGGCGGCGAGTAATGACTGGCGTCGGGCGGCGGCAACAAGGTGGAGTAGGGCGTCGGGCGGCGGCGGCGACGAGGAGGAGCAGGGCGTCGGGGAGAAGTGGGCGTTGGCGGAAGCTGCTAAGTGCTGCTTATATAGCACACCTTTAGTCGGTTGGTGGCACCAACGGGACTAATCTGCTAGTCGGTTGGTTCCACCAACCGGGACCAAAAACTCTTTTCGGCAGCCCAAAGGCGGGAAGCTGCGACCTATGGTCGGTTGGTGGCTACAACCGGGACTAAAGCCTCTTTAGTCCGGTTGGTGCCACCAACCGGGACCAAACCTCTTGTTGCCAGCGTCGGGGCCAAAGTTTAGTCCCACTCGCTAGTTGAGAGGGGCGCGATGGTTTATAAGCCCCACCGCTCCCTCTTGAACTCCTTTGAGCTGCAGGCTTATGGGCCTACTTGCTCCTTCATTGCTGTTGGACCTTGGGCCTTCAAGGGCCTGAATCACGGCCGAAATAGGGATACCGATCGTATTCAGGCCGTGGCGGCCCGATGGGTGGCATTTTTTTCTTGCTTTATTTAATTTATTTTGTTTCTACTTACAACAAAATACTTATTGTTGTTTTTTGTTTTGTTTTCTGCATTATTTATTTTCTTTTGTTTTTGCTCTATTTTTAAATCTTTTTGCTTCTAGTTTTAGGAAAATTATAAACTTTCTGTTAGTGCCATTACTAATTTTCAAATTTGAAAACACTTTTTTTTGTTTTCTTTCTTGCTTTATTTAATTTATTTTGTTTCTACTTACAACAAAATACTTATTGTTGTTTTTTGTTTTGTTTTCTGCATTATTTATTTTCTTTTGTTTTTGCTCTATTTTTTAAATCTTTTTGCTTCTAGTTTTAGGAAAATTATAAACTTTCTGTTAGTGCCATTACTAATTTTCAAATTTGAAAAGACTTTTTTTGTTTTCTTTCTTGCTTTATTTAATTTATTTTGTTTCTACTTACAACAAAATACTTATTGTTGTTTTTTTGTTTTGTTTTCTGCATTATTTATTTTCTTTTGTTTTTGCTCTATTTTTAAATCTTTTTGCTTCTAGTTTTAGGAAAATTATAAACTTTCTGTTAGTGCCATTACTAATTTTCAAATTTGAAAACACTTTTTTTTGTTTTCTTTCTTGCTTTATTTAATTTATTTTGTTTCTACTTACAACAAAATACTTATTGTTGTTTTTTTGTTTTGTTTTCTGCATTATTTATTTTCTTTTGTTTTTGCTCTATTTTTAAATCTTTTTGCTTCTAGTTTTAGGAAAATTATAAACTTTCTGTTAGTGCCATTACTAATTTTCAAATTTGAAAACACTTTTTTTGTTTTCTTTCTTGCTTTATTTAATTTATTTTGTTTCTACTTACAACAAAATACTTATTGTTGCTATTTTTAATTATTACGAGGGCGAACCATAAGACATTTCAAATGAACTCTGAAAAAGTTGAAAGTTGGCATGGTATCATAAATTGACCCACACATAGCATGTGCATGTACAAAAGCGAAAAATGGTATCATACTCATCGGTTACAATATAATGGTATCATAAGCGAACAATAGTTGCGGGAGAAAGTCTTCACTTTTTCTTCGCTTGTGTCATTTGCTTATTGCGCCGTAACCATGGATAATCTTCATCGTTTATCGGGATCTTTGGGGTCAGCCTTGACTTTAAAGGAGGAATTTCATGAAACTTTTCATAATCTTGAGACATGTCATCTTGTCCTCCACTCCCACGATGTCCCTTTTCTGAAAGAACTATGTGGCGCTTTGGCTCATCGTATGATGTATTTGCTTCCTTATCTTTTCTCTTTCTCGGTCTCTGGACATGTCCTTCACATAGATAACCTGTGCCACATCATTGGCTAGGACGAACGGTTCGTCGGTGTACCCAAGATTTTTCAGATCCTTGTTGTCATTCCGTCTTGTGGGTCTACACTGCACCCGCCTCTGACAGATTGACCCATTTGCACTTAAACAAAGGGACCTTAAAATCATGTCCGTAGTCAAGTTCCCATATGTCCACTATGTAACCATAATATGTGTCCTTTCCCTCTCGGTTGTTGCATCAAAGCGGACACGCTGTTTTGGTTGGTGCTCTTTTGATCTTGGTCAATCGTGTAAAATGTATTCCCATTTATCTCGTATCCTTTCCAAATCAATACGGTCAAAGATGGTCCCTGGATAACAAGTACAGCTCCTCACAAACAGTGCTGTCACCTCGTCGTGCTTCCAACCAACTGCTGAAAGTCTGATGTGTTCACATGTAATCCGATCGTCGCCTTTGCTCCGGTGTTTGAAGCGCAGATTGTTCTTGTGTTCATCGACATACGGGTCACCAAGGTAGAGTTACGTAGAACTGTGTAGTGGGCTTGAGACCAAGAATATCCGTCCTGCATATTATTGAGTCCTTTCCAAGCGTGCCTTTTCGGTCGAGTCTCCCCTCATACCGCGATTTAGGGAGACCTATCTTCTTAAGGCCAGGAATGAAGTCAACACAAAACCCGATGACATCCTCTGTTTGATGGCCCATGGAGATGCTTCCTTCGGCCTAAGCGCGATTACGGACATATTTCTTTAGGACTCCATGAACCTCTCAAAGGGGTACATATTGTGTAGAAATACGGGGCCCGAATGACAATCTCGTCAACTAGATGAACAAGAACGTCGTCATGATATTGAAGAAGGATGGTGGGAACACCAGCTCAAAGCCCGACAAGACATTGCACCACATCACTCCTTAGCCTTGGTATGGTTTCGGATCGATCACCTTCGAGATATTGCATTGAGGAATGCACATAGCTTCACAATGGCTAATCGGACGTTTTCGGTAGAAGCCCCTCAATGCAACCGAAGCGATTGCGTCATAATCACATGGCGTCATGAGACTTTAGGTTCGAAACTTTTTCTCTGCCATATTTATTATTCCTTTTATATTGACGAGAAGCGGTCGGGACCTTCATACTAAGCAGGCATTCAAAGAAGATTTCCTTCTCTTCTTTGGTAAGAGCATAGTGGCGGGACCTTCATCTTGCTTTGGAGGCATGCCGTCTTTTTCGTGCAAGCGTTGCAGGTCCTCTCGTGCCTCAGCTGTATCTTTTGTCTTCCCATACCGCCCAAGAAGCCTAGCAGGTTCACGCAAAGGTTCTTCGTCACGTGCATCACGTCGATCAAGAGCGGACCTCTAGGTCTTTCGGTGAGGGTAGGTCCCAAAATATAGATTTCTTCTTCCACATGGGTGCGTGTCCCTCGGCGTCACTCGGAATAGCTAGTCCGCGGGACCCTTTCCAAAGATTACGTGTAAATCATTGACCATAGCAAATGCGTGATCACCGATGCGCATGGCGGGCTTCTTCGGTGATCTGCCTCGCTTTGAAATGCTTGCCTTTCTTTCGACATTGATGGTTGGTCGGAAGAAATCGGCGATAGCCCAGTACACATTCTTCCCGCAGCTTGCGGTATATACTATCGATGTCAAGTAAACTGTGCGTGCATGCGTGGTATCCCTTGTTTGTCATCACGAAAGGTTCTTGAGGCGGGCCAATCGTTGATGGTCACGAACAGCAACGCCTTTAGGTTAAATTCCTCTGTTTGTGCTCATCCCACGTCGTACACCGTTTCCATTCCACAGCTGTAAAAGTTCTTCAACTAATGGCCTTAGGTACACATCAATGTCATTGCCGGGTTGCTTAGGGCCTTGGATGAAGCGGCATCATAATGAACTTCCGCTTCATGCACATCAAGGAGGAAGGTTATACATACATAGAGTCACGGGCCAGTGCTGTGATTGCTGCTCTGCTCCCGAAAGGATTAATGCCATCCGCGCTTAAAGCAAACCATCGTTCCTTGGCTCACTTGCAAACTCATCCCATACTTTCTCTCGATTTTTCTCCACTGCGACCCGTCGGCGGGTGCTCTCAACTTCCGTCTTTCTTACGGTCCTCACTGTGCCATCGCATCAACTTGGCATGCTCTCCGTTTCGAGCAGACGTTTCAACCGTGGTATTATAGGAGCATACCACATCACCTTCGCAGAACCCTCTTCTGGGGGCTCGCCGTCAACATCACGAGGTCATCTCGTCGATCTTATACCGTAATGCACCGCATACCGGGCATGCGTTCAGATCCTTATGCGCACATGTAGAGGATCAGATCATTAGGGCATGCATGTATCTTGCACCTCAATCCTAGAGGGCATCGACCTTCTTTGCTGCGTATGTCTTGTCGGGCAATTCGTTATCCTTTGGAAGCTTCTTCTTCAATATTTTAAGTAGCTTCTCAAATCCTTTATCAGGCACAGCATTCTCTGCCTTCCACTGCAGCAATTCCAGTACGGTACCTAGCTTTGTGTTGCCATCTTCGCAATTGGGGTACAACCCTTTTTTGTGGTCCTCTAGCATGCGATCGAACTTCATCTTCTCTTTTTGACTTTCGCATTGCGTCCTTGCATCGACAATGACCGGCGGAGATCATCATCATCGGGCACATCATCTGGTTCCTCTTGATCTTCAGCAGCTTCTCCGTTGCAGCATCATCGTGCACATCGTCGGTTCCTCTTGATCTTCGGAGCATCACCGTATTCAGGGGCACATAGTTGTCATCGTACTCTTCTTCTTCGCCGTCTTCCATCATAACCCCTATTTCTCCGTGCCTCGTCCAAACATTATAGTGTGGCATGAAACCCTTGTAAAGCGGTGGGTGTGCAGGATTTTCCGGTCGAGTAAGACTTCGTATTCCACATATAGGGCATGGACAACACATAAAACCATTCTGCTTTTTGCCTCAGCCACTTGAGAAAATTATGCACGCCCTTAATGTACTCGGAGGTGTGTCTTGAACCGTACATCCATTGCGGTTCATCTGTGTGCATTATATATAATTAAGTGTGTCAAAAATCATTAGAGATCATGAATAGATAATTAATTAAGTGACCAAATTAATAGAAGTTCATCATCACATTAAAACCAAAGTACATACATAGTTCTCATCTAACAACATAAAGCTCTGCAGAGCATCTAAATTAATTAAACCATACACTGAAACTATGTAAAACATTTCAATGCGAAAACAAATGCGATCATAATCGCAACCAATGTAACAACTGATCCAACGACATAATGATACCAAGCCTCGGTATGAATGGCATATTTTCTAATCTTTCTAATCTTCAAGCGCATTGCATCCATCTTGATCTTGTGATCATCGACGACATCCGCAACATGCAACTCCAATATCATCTTCTCCTCCTCAATTTTTCTAATTTTTCCTTCAACAAATTGTTTTCTTCTTCAACTAAATTTAACCTCTCGACAATAGGGTCGGTTGGAATTTCTGGTTCAACAACCTCCTAGATGAATAAAATCTATGTCACGTTGGTCGGCATAATTGTCATAAATAATAAATGAACCAATAGTTATGAAAAGATAATATATACCACATCCGAATCATAGAGCGGGACGAGGGCCGACGGGGCGGATACCAAAACCATCGCACTATATAAGATGCAATAATAAAAGTAAGAAAATTATACAAGTATATATCTATCTAAACATACAAATAAGAATATTTTTCCTTTCGGAAAGAAGATAAGAACAAGAGGCTCACCACGGTGGTGCCGCCGATGAGATCGGTGCGGGTGATCGGCGACGTTGAAGGCGGGGATGGGGCGTGACGGACCGCTAAACCTAGACAAATATGGAGGAAAATGGAGCTTGGCGGTCGAGCTTGAGAGGAGAAACCTTAAGTAGTGTGGCTCGGGCATTCCATCGAACACCTTGTGTGCATATGAGGTGAGCTAGAGCACCACCAAGCCCTCTCCCCTCGGCGGAAAAAAGCGAGCGGTGTGCTCTGCTCTTGCTAGAGGTATATATAAACACCACCATTGGTCCCGGTTGGTCACATGAACCGGGACTAAAGGTTCCTTTGGTCCCGATTCGTGCCTCGAACGGGACGAATGGTTGTGGGCCAGGGCGGGATCATTGGTCGGTTCATCCCACCAACCGGGACCAAAGGTCGAACGAACCGGGACCAATGGCCCACGTGGCCGGCCGGCCCCCGGGGCTCACGAACCGGGTCCGATGCCCCCATTGGTCCCGGTTCTGGATTGAACCGGGACTAATGGGCTGGACCGGCCTGGACCATTGCCCCCTTTTCTACTAGTGAAAAGATGTCATGCAAGTTCTTTCCATAAGCGCGTATGACTATTTACGGAATACATGCCTACATTATATTTATGAACTGGAGCTAGTGACGTATCGCCCTAAGTTACAACTGTTTCACGATGAATATCATCCAACGAGTCATCGATCCAATGCCTACGAATTTATCTTATATTGTTCTTGCTAAGTTACTACTGTTGCTACTGCTATCGTTACTACTACAATATCATTGCTATCACTGTTATTGTTACTGTTGTTGCTGCTACTATCATCAAAACTATCATACTACTGTGCTACTAATCACTTTTCTGTAGATAATTAATCTCTAGGTGTGGTTGAATTGACAACTCAGCTGTTAATACCTTCAAATATTCTTTTGGCTCCCCTTGTGTCGAATCTATAAAGTTTGATTGAATACTCTAACCTCGAAAACTATTGTGATCCCCTATACTTGTGGATTATCACAGGACAACCGTGTTGCGGTGTGTAGTTGAGACGAAGAGTGAGCCTTCGGTACCGTGCATGCTACTGAGCCGTATGTGGGAACGAACGTCTCAGGCCAAGCGGCAGCCTCCAGACCAACTCGGCTTGCGCCAGGCGGAGAGTGGTGCAACTATAAATAAAAGCGGAGGTGGTCCCGAGCATCGCTCGAAAGTTACTGAGATGCTTGTGATCGAAAATATCTGTGTTGAGGAGCTCACATTGCTTTGACGCAGACGAGGCGGAGGTTGACGAAGACAGCCGGCCTGCTGGCGCTTCACGGTCTGTGATCACACCCTCTGGGTGTAGCCTTCGAGCCTCCGGGCGCTCGGAGGGGGTCCCGGCCGGTCAAACCCGACCTACCAGGCATCGAGGTGGATGGGTAGTCAGGCAAGGTCTCCAGCCGGCCCAGAGTTGAAGCAGACGAGCGATCGGCGAGGTAGGCCGATGGCAGGGCGGCATCACGGTGCACAACTGAGTTTTTTTTTTCTTTTTCTCTTAGGCCGGCTGCTGGCAGCCGGACGCAAACTTTTTTTTCTCTCTTCTGCCGGCTATTGGCAGCCGGACGAAAATGTTTCCTTTTTCTCTTCGGCCGGCTGTTGGCAGCCAGACACAATTTCTTTTTGCCGGCCGGCTTGGCTTTTCTTCTTTTCAGAGGCTCACTTGGTCACATCCACTCAAGAGGGAGAGGAACAGGTCTAGGGTGCCGAATACACTCACCACATACGCCGTCGCGGACGTGAATGAAAGCTCCGCCGACAAAACGAAAGCTCCGCCGTTGCCGCTGACGGGAACGAAAGCAACCAGAAGCAGGGGAGCAGCACGAGTTTAGTCAGGCGGGGAATTGTTCACCTTGATGCACTGCCAAGTGGGACCCACCACCGGATGCACTGACCCGTTTTTAACTTAACTGCGCTCCCCGTTAACCACCTGGTCGTATAGGGGCTATTATTGCCATGTAAGACGGCACACACGAGCTATTTCTGTCAACTAAGTTGCATTCTTTCCAATGCACATCAAAAACGTCGCACAGGAGCTATTCACCCGAGGTAGACACAGTAGCCACATGTAGAGCGACAAGTTAGAGGCCTCATGTCTGACGCCCAATGTTCATGTGCATATTTTTGAATCTGAACAGGAAAATAAGCTTCAAAAACCATACAAGTAGTTCCAGAATAATAATTCATTGAGCTAGTTTTTGTAACCAAATCATGCATAAAATTGGGAAGTGACTAGCTACGGACCAGGGTAAAGTTTATATTAGATCAATTTCTAGGGCCATAGCCTGTGTTCCCATTCTCATATCATAGTCAAACTAAGTCTTCCCAGTTGTGAATCAGCTCTGGATAGGGATGCAAAGCGGCTGCATCTACCTGTATACTTCGTTGCACCAAGAAAACTAAGTCTTTACTATGTTCGTTGCCGTGTTTGTACTAGTATCTTAGCTTAGTGTGACGCCTCTTTGCATCCTTAGTGATGGATCTCAACAGCGTGCGGCAGTGTAAAAGTTTCGATCACATGATTTATCAGATAATATATACATACGTACACTGCAAAAGCAGTCTTGGTGCTTTTTACAGGGTCACATCTCCATGGTGGTTGCTCTTTACAGGCTAGCTTGGTGCTTTTTCTGTAGCTAACTTAGCTTGGTGCTTTAGTTATATACTATGATTAGTACTACGTTGGACAAGCTAAAAGATCAGAACCAAGGTGCTACAAACGTGGCCAACTTTATGCACGCCTTTAAATATGGTAAAATATGACGGACATGTACATTTATTGATGCTCCGCTGCTGTGCTCCCCTTCATATATACCATCCCCTAGACGCCTGCACCTCCACATCCAATTCCATCCCGTAGCATTTCTCTAGCACTTGTAGTTAATTTCGTTGGATGAGAAGCTGCTAGGCTAAGCTAATCTAGCAGTTCTCTTATCCATTGGAGTCGTACTTCCATTCCAATCCTTTGAAGTCAGGTGTGTTAAGTTTTGTGCAAGTTAATTCATGCTTAAATTTGTTATTGCTAGCTAGGTGCTCATAAGAAAATATCCACTTTCAAAAGAAAAGAAAAAAAATACTTTCCACACCTCAATTATTGTGAGCGTGTAACTTTGGTTCCTTAACTCCATTTCCAGAAATTATTGGTCAAGAAACTGTCAAAACCGCTAATTTTGGTCTTTGCTCTATTGGAAGGAGTTGGGTTGATCACGTAGCATTCCACAGTGCCAGTCATCTCAAATATTTGAAATAATAATAAAGCATGTGGGAATGGAAACCGAATTGGAATATTTAGGGAAAGCATAATTACTACTCGCTCCGTTCCTAAATATAAGTCTTTTTAGAGATTCCAATATAGACTACACAAGGAAAATGAGTGAACATACACTCTAAACTATGTCTATATACATCCATATGTAGTTTATATTGAAATCTCTAAAAAGACTTATATTTAGGATCGGAAGGAGTAGATCATAAGTCACTAAATACTTCAGGCATTCAAAACTATATATGGGAACTTCAAAGTGGGACTAAACTCCCTTCTGTTAAATTCACACCAGTGTCAAGCGTAGATGTCCAATAGGTGGCAAGTTGCTGGATGCACTATGGGCATGTTTGGTTTCTGCTGGTAATTGTTGTGTTTCTCTTCCAATAGTCCAACCATCTCAGACGAAGAAGAAGAATGCTTCTTTACTTATATGGGTGAGGTGAGAGGTAGTGTACAAATACACGCACAATAATAGGTTCCTATCTAATCTCTGGCCATGCATATATCCTAGTCACATATCATTTTCATACATCCTTGGCAATATTACTGTCATTTGCAGGAATATGGATGCTATGTTAGTCCATAGTTTAACCCATAGTTTTGTTCGTCAGCTGGCCTTTAAGTCATTGTCACATTTCTCATGAATGTTCGGTTTTTGAAGATTTTCTTGCTTAATGATGAGTGATCTAACCACAGTATAATCTATGTTGTTTCGAAAGGGGGTAGTTGGCTTCTGCATCATTGTGATGCACACAGCCAACTTCATTAAGCAATGTTCAGACATTCAGTACACAGATTATCAAAAATGGAAAAAAATAGCAGGTCGTAAAAAAAGATTACATGTGTCAATCACATAACCTACTAATGACATGACAATCGAATCACTGAATAATTCTGTCCGACGTTGTAACACCAAAGGCCTTGTGCACCCGAGCGTCCATAGTCTTAAATAACAACCACATACGGATTCATGTGGTAGCTCCGAATATAACCCGCAACAAAATTCTTTGTAGCCATGTAAAAGTAATGTCATTCAGGCAATTACAAATTTCCCACAAAAGATGAACACTCCACCTCGGAGACTGCACACTCCTCCTCGGAGACAGCTCTTACTTTTTTGTGGAATGCCTGACCACCAGTTCCCAAACAAATTTGGCAAATTTTAACATTATCCCTCTTACCCCCTCTATTTACATGTGAGGTAAGAAGATAAGAGCTAATCAAGCCATTAATTAATGAGATCAATGGCTAAGATCTATTTTATGCTCTTACCACTCATGTGAAAAGAGGGGGTAAGAGAGACCATGTTAAAACCGCTCAAGAAATTTACTATAATAGTGGGCGTCCATAAATTTACTATGATAGTGGGCGTCCATAAATTTACTATGATAGTGGGCGTCCATAGATTATAAATTTACTTTGATAGTGGGCGTCCATAGATTAATAAGGATTACCTCATGTTGAAAGACCACATTAAAATTTTGATTTTAACCGTCTTGTCTTCAAAATAAGCCGTCGATGGAAAATGGGTCCCCTAATAATGATGTCCACATACGTAGACTTAATGGTAAAAACTCCATCAGCATTAAGACTCCGTCGATATGCGCATGGCATATGTGAAGACAAATTTTAGCATGCTCCCTCTTTCCTTCCTTTTCACATGAGAGATAAGAGTTCATTATAAATTTGAGCCATTGATTTGATTGAGTAGTAGTCAGATTACCTGTTACCTTCTTACCTCCCAAGTGAAAAGAGGGACCGGCTAAGAGGGACCATGTTAAAATCACTCATGCATGAAAGGTTAACCAGCATCAATCTCCACACCAATTGTAGCCACATTGTACATTTGTAAGATCTACCGAATTGAATATTCAACGGGCCTGACCATATGCCCGATGCCACCGAAGCACGTTTCCCGCGTACCACATTATGATGTCTCGGGTATTGTAGATCTAGCTATAGGAATGTCCCTCCAACAATGTATCGTCCCAAATAATTATTTGTTGGCTATCAACAATACAAAATGAACCTCTATTAAAGAATGACAACTTGATCTTTCCTTTAAAAAGAGGTGGGTCGCTTAACCTTGCCTCCTTGTACTAGAGTTTTGGAATGGAAATAGTTGTGTTGCAACGAGAATGATTGGCTTCTTCTTCTTCTCTTCAATCGACCGTATGCTCCACTATATGTCACCGAATGTATTTGGGAATTCAAAAGATACACATGAATTGACAATTTTAATTTTCGGTAACATTTTGTAGATTATTTTGATTTCATGTTTTGCTGTTATTCCTATTGTTCTTGCAAAATCTGCTTATTAAAACAGATCTCGAAATACATTTTAGTGCTCTGATTTTTTCTTTTTTTATTGTTTCAGAATTCCTAGAATTCTTAATCTTTTTATTCCAAATAGTACAGTTTAGAAAAATACACATTTAAGTTTTGCTGCTCCAGTTTTTCTAATCTTTAACTTTTTGGTTCTGACTTGGATACCACTTATGTGAGACTATAACCATGCCATCATGAAAATTCGCTCTTCATACGGAAAAAGAACAAACAAGTGGCTTTGATATTAAGATGTGCTCAGAATTTCTTGTATAAGAATCAGAGATAAAATTTGGATAGTAGTTGAATGGCTGAAAATATATCTTTCCTTTCTGAAAAAATACATACGATCCTCGTCATACAAATTATGGAAATGCATAATCATATAAAATATAAAATATTGACCGAACACACACTGACACGCAATCAATAATGTAGGATATGGCAGCTGGTGAGTTATCTGTTGTGAAGTTGGAATTCGACCTCGACAAAGATGATTATGAAGTATTCATCAACACGCTTCGTTGTAAGCTGGCGGCACATGCTCACCCCAAGGTCATCCGCGGAGGGTGCCCTGTTCTCGCCAAGCAGCAGCCGTTGCGTGAAGCTCCAAAGAGGTGGATACACATCAAGCTAGATGCTGGCAAGCATGGAAAAACAACCCTTGCCATTCGGGGTGACAATGTGTACCTTATTGGCTTCCAGGGTAAAGAGGAGAAGTGGTACGAGTTTGGATTTGAACCATGCAAGAAAAGATGCCCCAAGAACAATGTCTCGCCCACACACAATAATCAGAATGAAGCATGTACAAAAGCAAGCATGTCGATAATGGCAAAGAAAGGAGAAACTGCCCCTACCTTTTTAGGGTGTGATCCTTCATATCCTCAGTTAGTCGATAGCAGCCCCTACATTTTTAGGGAAGAATTGGGGAAGCTAAAGCTCGGCAAGAGTTCAGCGATAACAGCCGTGGGTATTCTATCCAGGTACGCACAGCCGAATGGAGTGGTTGACCGAGCGACCAAAAAGGAATTGGTGCGCCTGATTCTCATTGTCTGCGAGGCAGCCCGGATGATTCCTTTCTTCAACACCGTGCTGGCTAGTTGGGATGACCCACAAGAAAAATGTTGTATCAGCTGGCATCAGGCAGAATACGTCTGGTGCTGGGGAGATGCATCGCAGGGGTTGCTGGAGTGGAAAACAAATGGTTATGGAAAGTGGGGGCGAAATGCAAAGTATCCTCTTGGCAAATTGGAAAAAGATATATATCGCATAAAAGGAACAAATCGGAATAGGGTATACTACGGCCTTCCATGGTTTGGTATCAGGTCGGCAGCAGATGCACTGGGTGTCGTTCAGCTGATTCTCCACAGAAGTTTCCATGCCCGGATTGACAGAGAAGCAGAAAGAAGAAATAAAGTAAAAGCAGCAGCAGCAGCAGCAGCAGAAGAAGAAGAAGAAGAAGAAGAAGAAGAAGAAGAAGAAGAAGAAGAAGAAGAAGAAGAAGAAGAAGAAGAAGAAGAAGGAGGAGGAGGAGGAGGAGGAGGAGCAGGAGGAGGAGAAGAAGAAGAAGAAGAAGAAGAAGAAGAAGAAGAAGAAGAAGAAGAAGAAGAAGAAGAAGAAGAAGAAGAAAGGAGAGGAAAAGAAGAAGACTATGTTCGCGACAATGAGAAGTTGGCAACGGTCGGCTTCAGCCGGCGTCTGGTGGAGGTGTTACGGGTGCGTTCGGACTCCAGCTGTGTTATTGACACTGTCTCTGTCTTCGACGGGAAACGCTGCCAGATCATCTACATGCACTGTGCTCCCGTCGACGACTCTTCGTCTTCGCATCAGCCTGAGGTACGATATATTATGGGTTACTCCTATGTGACTTCGTCAACTAGTAGTTCAGTAGTATTACTATTAAACTATAAGCTGTATAATTTTAGGTAGGTAGCAAAGCAAGTAATGATGTACATATATGGTATTTCAGATGCAGCGTTTGGCACTCACTGGACCATACAGAACCATCTCAGCTGGCGGTAGCTTCGCCATTCAAGTTGACGGCTCCGACAAATCGGGGAAGAAGATCGGGGGTGAATTGGTCTGGGACTGCTACTCCGTCGATGCTGTTTATGACAAGGTCTTGGTTGACAAAATCTACTTAGACAAAGACAACCCAGATTCCATAGCAGAGGTGACCTATGCGGTGCTCAGCAACGCCGTGCAGGCCACCCTGCAGGTTCATCTGAAGCTAAAAACCAGAGACGAAGCTGGCACCGTCGTACGCATCCACGGTGAAATCATGGTGAACAATGAAACCACGGACATTGACAAAACTAAACCCAAATACAGCGTACTGCTCTTCCGCAGTGCACAAGAGGATGAAATGGAAGTGGATGTCCTGACCACCTCCGATGGCTTGGCCAGAATTATTCCAGTTCCACTTGCGCGGTCGGTCGTTGTGGCGCCGGTTGACATGCCGCTCGTGCTAGAGGTGAAGCTGTATGCTGCATTTTCTCCTAACAATGAATTTGTCCCTTTCCACCAGAATATAGATTTCCCCCTCCTGGATCATCACACGGTTGAAACTGAAAAGAATGGTGTGGTGCTTCAAGTGACTTCGCCGCACATCCATGATCTTCCGGAACAAAGTATCAAAACATTGGCCGCGCTGGCTACAACTCCATCCAGGATAGCTAGTAGGAGCGTCAAGACATACTCGGTGAAGCAGCTTCGGTGGAAAGCAACGCTGCCTGGCTGAGAATGGCGGGGTAACCGGAAAGCTTGACATGTCGTTGTTGCGATCTGCTGCTTCTCGTTCCTCTTCTCGATCCTCTAGCCCCATTACCCTTCAAAGTAAGCGCTGCATTTGGTCATGCTCCTTTCTTCCTCCTCTCGTGGGTTTTGTAACCCCTGCGTCCAAAACCAACCTTCCCAGGCGAGCTTTGGCGTGCCTCGTGTCCGTCAGGTGCTCGGGGATTCCCAAAGAGCCATTGTGAGCTCGTCCTCCTCTGTTTGGAAGAGCGTCCTCGCTCGCCCAGCATCAATATATTGTCAAAGTTTCTTGACTGGTGTTTGCGGTTGCTTCGTTAGTCCTGACACTACCATTCTGAGGTCCAAGGTTCCGCCGACCCGAAGAACCATCCATGCAGCGCAGCGCCCATCGTCTGGTTCGATCCCTTTTCAAGCGAGATCATGCTCAGCGGACCACCAGGCGGGCTTTGAGTGTACCAGAGCCGTGCGATGGTGGCGTCTTCTTCGCAGCATTTTTCTTGTTTGTCTCCGACATCTTCTTACTCTTCCGATGTCATGTGGGCCTAAATGCGGGCGATGATCTTTGATCTTCTCATATTTTGATGAATTCTGGTGTCTCTTTTTCTTGACAAAGCTGGTTCAGCTCTTTCCTCCACCTCCTCATTAGGCCAGCCATCTTCTTGAAGCACAAGACTTGATTAATTGCTCTTTAAGCTTCGGATCCTCCTCGGTAGGAGTGAAATTTGCCTTCAGCTCATTCAAAAGATATTCTTTGCATATCATTGACATAAGACACCTCGCGTCTTCATCCTTAGCGAGCTTATACCATTCTGGATCTTGATGGGATCCTCTCTAACAAGAACCCCTGTGACGAAAATGCCTTCTTTGGGTTGGGTTCAATCGGTTACGCGTCGGTAGCGATTTCTATGATCTCAAACTTTTCATCCGATCTCAACTTTTTCTTGGACCTCGTCTCCGTGCGAAGTTGTGCTTTCGATCGGAGGCTAGAAATTATAAGGAAGAAAGGCAGCGATACTTAATATGTGTACATATACCAAAACAATGGATGCATCAATTAACTTGTACGAGCCTTCTAATATATATATACCTGGCGGACTCGGTTCGGTTGACTTTCGGCTCAGCACGGTCTCCTTCGTCTTGTACCTCCATTGTGTCACGGAGCCATCATGAACATAGTCCTCCTCTTGTCCGGCATTAATGAGTGAAGCCATCATAATCATAGCCCTCTTCTTCATCCATCGACCAGCGGTGTCGATGAGAAATGGACATCATCACTTCCATTTAGATTATTTCCAACATAACATCCATTTCTTCGTCTGGGAGTGCTCCATAGTTTGCAAATATTGACAACATGTCAATTATTATTCAACATCGTTTTCTCTCTAGGGTTTGGGTGTCCTCGAGAGTTTTGGTCGACCGAGAGGGCGAGGGGCTGCTGCAGTTGTATCTAGGGGGTTAATTATATATAAACGGCCAGCGACATACATATACATATCGGGGAGGGTATCGGTACCACCCCTCGTGTTTAAGTTTCTTCTTTCTCCTTTCCTTTCTTTCTTCTTCTCCTCTTCTTTTCTTCTTCTCCCTCAGAGGAAAATAATTAAGAAAAAGAAAGAAAAGGGAGAAGGAAGAAGGAAGAAAGAAGAAGAAGTAAAAGAAGAAAAAAAGAGGAAGAAGAAAGGAATGAGGAGAAGAAGAAAAAATAGAATTTTTTCTTCTATTTTCTTCTTCTCCTCTATTCTTCTTCTCCTCTTCTTTTCTTCTTTTCCTCTTCTTATTTCTCCTCTTCTTCCTCTCCTCTTTTCTCCTTTCTTCCTCTTCTTATTTTCCTTCCTCTCATTCTTTTCTTCTTCTTCTTCCTTCTTCCTTCTTCCTCTTTTCTTCCTTTTCCTTATTTACTTTCTCCTCTACACTAACCTAAAATGCACTAACCTAAAATCGTCGATATCTACTAACAACCTAAATATAAAATTAATACATATATGAAAAACATATATAAACAAAAAATGCTATGAACATTATATTCATACATACATATAGCCACATCCATTCATCACATATATATAGCTACCACATACATATATACATTATACATATGAAAAAAATGCAATGAACAAAAAAAATACATTATGAAAAAATACTATGAACATGTACATATATATATACATAAACACATATACACAAAAAATGCAAAAATGCTATGGAGGAAAATCACGAGGCGGAATTGAAGTAGCGGCATGACAGACATGTGAGTGTGCCTGAGGCGGCCTGTGTGTGGCCGTCTGAAGCCAGTGAACCTTGAGAGAAGCTATCTCCACAGTGGCGATAAGCGGCGAGTAACTGACAGCGTCGGTGGCGGCAACAAGGTGGAAGTAAAGGCGTCGGGCGGCGGCAGCGGCGAAGGAGAAGCGGCGTCGGGGAGAAGTGGGAATTTGGCGCTAAGTGCTGCTTATATGCGTAGCGGTTTAGTCGGTTGGTGCCAGGGGACTATCTGCTAGTCGGTTGGTTCCTGAGGGACAACCTCTTTCGGCAGCCCAAGAGCTGCAACCTATGGTCGGTTGGTGGCTGGCCAGGACTGCTCCCTAGTCGGTTGGTGCCTGTGGGACCAAACCTGTTGCCCGTCGGGGCAAAGTTTAATCCCTCGCTAGTTGAGAGGGGCTTGATGGTTGCCCACTACTGCTCCTCTTGAACTCACTGAGCTTGAGCTTATGGGCCTACTTGCTCCTTCGTTGCTGTTGGACCTACAGGCCTTCTGGAACTGAATCCACGGCGAAATAGGGATACGTCGTATTCGTGGCCGTGATGAGTGGCATTTTTTTTCTTGCTTTATTTAATTTATTTGTTTCTACTTGACAAAATACTTATTGTTATTTTTTGTTTGTTTTCTGCATTATTTATTTTCTTTTGTTTTTGCTCTATTTTTAAATCTTTTTGCTTCTAGTTTTAGGAAAATTATAAACTTTCATTAGTGCCATTACTAATTTTCAAATTTGAAAACCTTTTTTGTTTTCTTTCTTGCTTTATTTAATTTATTTTGTTTCTACTTACAACAAAATACTTATTGTTTTTTTGTTTTGTTTTCTGCATTATTTATTTTCTTTTGTTTTTGCTCTATTTTTAAATCTTTTTGCTAGTTTTAGGAAAATTATAAACTTTCTGTAGTGCCATTACTAATTTTCAAATTTGAAAAAGACTTTTTGTTTTTCTTTCTTGCTTTATTTAATTTATTTTGTTTCTACTTACAACAAAATACTTATTATATTTTTGTTTTGTTTTCTGCATTATTTATTTTCTTTTGTTTTTGCTCTATTTTTAAATCTTTTGCTTCTAGTTTTAGGAAAATTATAAACTTTCATTAGTGCCATTACTAATTTTCAAATTTGAAAACTTTTTTTGTTTTCTTTCTTGCTTTATTTAATTTATTTTGTTTCTACTTACAACAAAATACTTATTGTTGTTTTTGTTTTGTTTTCTGCATTATTTATTTTCTTTTGTTTTTGCTCTATTTTTTAAATCTTTTTGCTTCTAGTTTTAGGAAAATTATAAACTTTTCATTAGTGCCATTACTAATTTTCAAATTTGAAAACACTTTTTTTGTTTTCTTTCTTGCTTTATTTAATTTATTTTGTTTCTACTTACAACAAAATACTTATTGTTACTATTTTTAATTATTACGAGGGCGAACCATAAGACATTTCAAATGAACTACGAAAAAGTTGAAAGTTGGCATGGTATCATAAATTGACCCACATAGCATGTGCATGTACAAAAGCGAAAAATGGTATCATACTCGCCGGTTACAATATAATGGTATCATAAGCGAACAATAGTTGCGGAGAAAGTCTTCTTTTTTCTTCGCTTGTGTCATTCTTATTCTTGTAGTAACCATGGATAATCTTCATCGTTTATCGAGGATCTTTGGTCAGCCTTGACTTTAAAGGAGGAATTTCATGAAACTTTCATAATCTTGACATATACATCTTGTCCTCCTCCACGATGTCCTTTTTCTGAAAGAACTATGTGGCGCTTTGGCTCATCGTATGATGTATTTGCTTCCTTATCTTTTCTCTTTCTCGATCTCTTGGACATGTCCTTCACATAGATAACTTGTGCCCACATCATTGGCTAGAATGACGGTTCGTCGGTGTACCCAAGATTTTGGATCCTTGTTGTCATTCCGTCTTGTGGGTCTGCCCATACTCTGACAGTTGACCCATTTGCACTAAACAAAGGACCTTAAAATCATGTCGTAGTCAAGTTCCCATATGTCCACTATGTAACCATAATATGTGTCTTTCCCTCTCGGTTGTTGCATCAAGCGGACACGCTGTTTTGTTAGTGCTCTTTTGATCTTAGTCGATCGTGTAAAATGTATTCCCATTTATCTATATCCTTTCCAAATCAATCTGATCAAAGATGGTCCCTGGATAACAAGTACAGCTCCTCACAAGCAGTCTGTCACCTCGATCGTGCTTCAACCAACTTTGAAAGTCTGATGTGTTCACATGTAATCCGATCGTCGCCTTGCTCAAGGTGTTTGAAGCCTTGATTGTTCTTGTGTTCATCACGACATGGGTCACCAGGTGAGTTACGTAGAAGCGTAGTGGGCTTGAGACCAAGAATATCCGTCCACATATTATTGAGTCCTTTCCAAGCGTGCCTTTTCGGTCAGTCTCCCCTCATACCTGCGATTTAGGGAGACCTATCTTCTTAAGGCAGGAATGAAATCGACACAAAACCCGATGACATCCTTTGATGGCCCATGGAGATGCTTCCTTCTGCCCTAAGCGCGATTCGGACATATTTCTTTAGGACTCCATGAACCTCTCAAAGGGGTACATATTGTGTAGAAATCTGGGGCCCAGAATGACAATCGTCAACTAGATGAACAAACGTCGTCATGATATTGAAGAAGGATGGTGGGAACACCAGCTCAGCCCGACAAGACATTGCACCACATCACTCCTTAGCCTTGGTATGGTTTACGGATCGATCACCTTACGAGATATTGCATTGAGGAATGCACATAGCTTCACAATAGCTAATCGGACGTTTTCGGTGAAAGCCCCTCAATGCAACCGGGCGATTCGTCATAATCACATGGCGATCATGAGACTTTAGGTTACGAAACTTTTTCTCTGCCATATTTATTATTCCTTTTATATTGACGAGAAGCCGGTCGGGACCTTCATACTAAGCGGGCATTCAAAGATTTCCTTCTCTTCTTTGGTAAGACATAGTGGCGGGACCTTCATCTTGCTTTGGAGGCATGCCGTCTTTTCGTCCAACGTTGCAGGTCCTCTCGTGCCTCATTTGTATCTTTGTCTTCCCATACCGCCCAAGAAGCCTAGCAGGAGTTCGCAAAGGTTCTTCGTCACGTGCATCACGTCGATCGAAGCGGACCTCTGGTCTTTCGATGAGTAGGTCCCAAAATATAGATTTCTTCTTCCACATGAGTGCGTGTCCCTCGGCGTCACTCGGAATAGCTAGTCCGCGGGACCCTTTCCAAAAGATTACGTGTAAATCATTGACCATAGCAAATGCGTGATCACCGATGCGCATGGCGGGCTTCTTCGGTGATCTGCCTCGCTGAAATGCTTGCCTTTCTTTCGACATTGATGGTTGGTCGGAAGAAATCGGCGATAGCGGTACACATTCTTCCTGCACTTGCGGTATATACTATCGGTGTCAAATGGCTGTGCGTGCATCGTGGTATCCCTTGTTTATGCATCACGAAAATTCTTGAGGCGGGCGATCGTTGATGGTCACGAACAACCAGCCTTTAGGTTAAATTCCTCTGTTTGTGCTCATCCGTCATTACGTTTCCATTCACAGCTGTAAAGTTCTTCAACTAATGGCCTTGGTACATCAATGTCATTGCCGGGTTGCTTAGGGCCTTGGATGAGCGGCATCATAATGAACTTCGCTTCATGCACATCAAGGAGGAAGGTTATACATACATAGAGTCACGGGCGAGTCTGTGATTGCTGCTCTGCTCCCGAAGGATTAATGCCATCGGCGCAAAGCAAACCATCGTTCCTTGGCTCCTTGCAAACTCATCCCGATTTTCTCGATTTTTTCTCCCTGCGACCCGTCGTGGGTGCTCTCAACTTCCGTCTTTCTTACGGTCCTCTTTGTGCCATCGCATCAACTTGGCATGCTCTCCGTTTACGAGCAGGCGTTTCAAGCGTGGTATTATAGGACACCACATCACCTCGCGAGAACCCTCTTCTGGGCTGCCGTCAATCATCACCGGGGGTCATCTCGTGAGATCTTATACCGTAATGCACGCATACCGGATCGTTCGAGATCCTTATGCGCCAGTGACAGGATCAGATCATTAGGGCATGTATCTTACCTCAATCCTAGAGGCATCGACCTTCTTTGCTCGCGTATGTCTTGTCGGGCAATTCGTTATCCTTTGGAAGCTTCTTCTTCAATATTTTAAGTAGCTTCTCAAATCCTTCTCGAGCAGCATTCTCGCCTTCCCTGCAGCAATTCGATCGGTACCTAGCTTTGTGTTGCCATCTTATGATTGGGTACAACCCTTTTTGTGGTCCTCTAGCATGCGATCGAACTTCATCTTCTCTTTTGACTTGCGTGCGTCCTTGCATCGACAATGACCGGCGGAGATCATCATCATCGGCACATCATCTGGTTCCTCTTGATCTTCAGCAGCTTCTCCGTTGCGGCATCATCGTGCACATCGATGGTTCCTCTTGATCTTACGGAGCATCACCGTATTCAGGGGCACATAGTTGTCATCGTACTCTTCTTCTTCGCCGTCTTCCATCATAACCCCTATTTCTCGTGCCTCGTCAAACATTATAGTGTGGCATGAAACCCTTGGCAATGGGTGTGCAGGATTTTCGGTCGAGTAAGACTTAGTATTCCCACATATGGGCATGGACAACACATAAAACCATTCTGCTTTTTGCCTCAGCCACTTGAAAAATTATGCACGTAATGTACTCGGAGGTGTCTTGAACCGTACATCCATTGCGGTTCATCTGTGTGCATTATATATAATTAAGTGTGTCAAAAATCATTAGAGATCATGAATAGATAATTAATTAAGTGACCAAATTAATAGAAGTTCATCATCACATTAAAACCAAAGTACATACATAGTTCTCATCTAACAACATAAAGCTCTGCGAGCATCTAAATTAATTAAACCATACACTGAAACTATGTAAAACATTTCAATCGCGAAAACAAATGCGATCATAATACGCAACCAATGTAACACTGATCCAAGGACATAATGATACCAAGCCTCGGTATGAATGGCATATTTTCTAATCTTTCTAATCTTCAAGCGCATTGCATCCATCTTGATCTTGTGATCATCGGCGACATCATAACATGCAACTCCAATATCATCTTCTCCTCCTCAATTTTCTAATTTTTCCTTGACAAATTGTTTTCTTCTTCAACTAAATTTAACCTCTCGACAATAGGGTCGGTTGGAATTTCTGGTTCAACAACCTCCTAGATGAATAAAATCTATATCACGTTGGTGGCATAATTGTCATAAATAATAAATGAACCAATAGTTATGAAAAGATAATATATACCATCCGAATCATAGAGCGGGGCGAGGGCCGCCAAGCGGATACCAAAACCATCATACTATATAAGATGCAATAATAAAAGTAAGAAAATTATACAAGTATATATCTATCTAAACATACAAATAAGAATATTTTTCCTTTAGGAAGATAAGAACAAGAGGCTCACCAGTGGTGCGCCGATGAGATCGGTCTGCGGTGATCGGCAGCGTTGAAGGCGGGGATGGGGCGTGACGGACCGCTAAACCTAGACAAATATGGAGAAAATGGAGCTTGGCGGTCGAGCTTGGAGGAGAAACCTTAAGTAGTGTGGCTCGGGCATTCCATGAACACCTTGTGTGCATATGAGGTGAGCTAGAGCACCACCAAGCCCTCTCCCCTCGGCCGGGAAAAGCGGCGGTGTGCTGCTCTTGAGTATATATAAACACCACCATTGGTCCCGGTTGGTCACATGAACGGGACTAAAGGTTCACCTTTGGTCCCGATTCGTGCCTCGAGCAGGACCGAATGAATGGTGTGGGCGAGGCGGGGATCATTGGTCGGTTCATCCCTGCCGGGACCAAAAGTCGAACGAAGCAGGGACCAATGGCCCGTGGCCCGGGCCCGGCTCTCAACCCAAAGTCCGATGCCCCCATTGGTCGGTTGCATTGAGCAGGACTAATGGGCTGGACCGGCTGGACCATTGCCCCTTTCTAGTGAAAAGATGTCATGCAAGTTCTTTCCATAGCGGCGTTGACTATTTGAATACATGCCTACATTATATTTATGAGCTGGAGCTAGTGACGTATCCCTAAGTTACTTGTTTCACGATGAATATCATCAGCAGTCATCGATCCAATGCCTCTGAATTTATCTTATATTGTTCTTGCTAAGTTACTCATTGCTCTGCTATCGTTACTACTACAATATCATTGCTATCACTGTTATTATTCTTTATTTGCTGCTACTATCATCAAAACTATCATACTCTTGTGCTACTAATCACTTTTACGTAGATAATTAATCTCTAGGTGTGGTTGAATTGACAACTCGGTATTAATACCTTCAAATATTCTTTTGGCTCCCCTTGTGTCGAATCTATAAAGTTTGATTGAATACTCTAACCTCGAAAACTATTGTGATCCCCTATACTTGTGGATTATCACGGACAACCGTGTTGCGGTGTGTAGTTGAGAGAAGAGTGAGCCTTGATGCCGTGCATGCTCTTGGGTATGTAGGAGCGAGGCGTCTCGGCATGACCCTCCGGACCAACTCGGCTTGCGCCGAGGCGGAGAGTGGTGCAACTATAAATAAAAGCGGAGGTGGTCCCGAGGCATCGCTCGATTCTACAGATTGCAGCAGTCTTAATCTGTGATTGAGGCTCACATTGCTTTGGCCTTGGCGGAGGTTAGCGAGGCAGGCGGCCTGTTGGCGCTTCTGATAGCCTTGATCCACCCCTCTGGGTGTAGCCGAGCCTCGGGCGCTCGGAGGTCGGCCGGTCAGACCGACCTACAGGGCCGAGGTGGATGGGTAGTCGGGCAGGTCTCCAGCCGGCCGAGTTGAAGCGACGGCGATCGTGAGGTAGGCCGATGGCGGCGGCATCCGGTGCCTGGTGAGTTTTTTTTTTTCTCTTAGGCGGCTCTTTGGCGAAGCATAACTTTCTCTCTTCTGCGGCTATTGGCGGCGGACAATGTTTCCTTTTTCTCTTGGTGGCTGTTGGCAGAACCTGTTCTTTTTAGGCCGGCGGCTTTTCTTCTTTTCAGAGGCTCACTTGGTCACATCCACTCAAGAGGAGAGGAACAGGTCTAGGGTGCGAATACTCCTCACTCGCCGTCGCGGGCGTGAATAAACTCCGCCGACAAAGCAAGCTCCGTTGTTGCGGCGGGAGCAAAGCAACGAAGCGGGGAGCAGCAGAGTTTAGTCGGTAGAATTGTTCCTTGATGCACTGCCAAGTGGGACCCACCACGGATGCAGACCCGTTTTAACCAACTGCGCTCCCGTTAACCACCTGGTCGTATAGGGGCTATTATTGCCATGTAAGGCGGCACACACGAGCTATTTCTGTCAACTAAGTTGCATTCTTTCAATGCACATCAAAAAGCGTCGCGGAGCTATTCACCCGAGTGAACCGGTAGCCACATGTAGGCGACAAGTTAGAGGCCTCATGTCTGGCGCCCAATGTTCATGTGCATATTTTTGAATCTGAACAGGAAAATAAGCTTCAAAAACCATACAAGTAGTTCAGAATAATAATTCATTGAGCTAGTTTTTGTAACCAAATCATGCATAAAATTGGGAAGTGACTAGCTACGGACCAGGGTAAAGTTTATATTAGATCAATTTCTAGGGCCATAGCCTGTGTTCCCATTCTCATATCATAGTCAAACTAAGTCTTCCCAGTTGTGAATCAGCTCTGGATAGGGATGCAAAGCGGCTGCATCTACCTGTATACTTCGTTGCACCAAAGAAAACTAAGTCTTTACTATGTTCGTTGCCGTGTTTGTACTAGTATCTTAGCTTAGTGTGGCGCCTCTTTGCATCCTTAGTGATGGATCTCAACAGCGTGCGGCAGTGTAAAAGTTTCGATCACATGATTTATCAGATAATATATACATACGTACACTGCAAAAGCAGTCTTGGTGCTTTACAGGGTCACATCTCCATGGTGGTTGCTCTTTACAGGCTAGCTTGGTGCTTTTCTGTAGCTAACTTAGCTTGGTGCTTTAGTTATATACTATGATTAGTACTACGTTGGACAAGCTAAAAGATCAGAACCAAGGTGCTACAAACGTGGCCAACTTTATGCACGCCTTTAAATATGGTAAAATATGACGGACATGTACATTTATTGATGCTCCGCTGCTGTGCTCCCCTTCATATATACCATCCCCTAGACGCCTGCACCTCCACATCCAATTCCATCCCGTAGCATTTCTCTAGCACTTGTAGTTAATTTCGTTGGATGAGAAGCTGCTAGGCTAAGCTAATCTAGCAGTTCTCTTATCCATTGAGTCGTACTTCCATTCCAATCCTTTGAAGTCAGGTGTGTTAAGTTTTGTGCAAGTTAATTCATGCTTAAATTTGTTATTGCTAGCTAGGTGCTCATAAGAAAATATCCACTTTCAAAGAAAGAAAAAAATACTTTCCACACCTCAATTATTGTGAGCGTGTAACTTTGGTTCCTTAACTCCATTTCCAGAAATTATTGGTCAAGAAACTGTCAAAACCGGCTAATTTTGGTCTTTGCTCTATTGGAAGGAGTTGGGTTGATCACGTAGCATTCCACAGTGCCAGTCATCTCAAATATTTGAAATAATAATAAAGCATGGGAATGGAAACCGAATTGGAATATTTAGGGAAAGCATAATTACTACTCGCTCCGTTCCTAAATATAAGTCTTTTTAGAGATTCCAATATAGACTACACAAGGAAAATGAGTGAACATACACTCTAAACTATGTCTATATACATCCATATGTAGTTTATATTGAAATCTCTAAAAGACTTATATTTAGAGATCGGAAGAGTAGATCATAAGTCACTAAATACTTCAGGCATTCAAAACTATATAGAACTTCAAAGTGGGACTAAACTCCCTTCTGTTAAATTCACACCAGTGTCAAGCGTAGATGTCCAATAGGTGGCAAGTTGCTGGATGCACTATGGGCATGTTTGGTTTCTGCTGGTAATTGTTGTGTTTCTCTTCCAATAGTCCAACCATCTCAGACGAAGAAGAAGAATGCTTCTTTACTTATATGGGTGAGGTGAGAGGTAGTGTACAAATACACGCACAATAATAGGTTCCTATCTAATCTCTGGCCATGCATATATCCTAGTCACATATCATTTTCATACATCCTTGGCAATATTACTGTCATTTGCAGGAATATGGATGCTATGTTAGTCCATAGTTTAACCCATAGTTTTGTTCGTCAGCTGGCCTTTAAGTCATTGTCACATTTCTCATGAATGTTCGGTTTTTGAAGATTTTCTTGCTTAATGATGAGTGATCTAACCACAGTATAATCTATGTTGTTTCGAAAGGGGGTAGTTGGCTTCTGCATCATTGTGATGCACACAGCCAACTTCATTAAGCAAAGTTCAGACATTCAGTACACAGATTATCAAAATGGAAAAAATAGCAGGTCGTAAAAAAAGATTACATGTGTCAATCACATAACCTACTAATGACATGACAATCGAATCACTGAATAATTCTGTCGGCGTTGTAACACAAAGGCCTTGTGCACCCGGCGTCCATAGTCTTAAATAACAACCACATACGGTTCATGTGGTAGCTCGAATATAACCATAACAAAATTCTTTGTAGCCATGTAAAAGTAATGTCATTCTGGCAATTACAAATTTCCCACAAAAGATGAACACTCCACCTCGGAGACTGCACACTCCTCCTCGGAGACAGCTCTTACTTTTTTGTGGAATGCCCGACCACCAGTTCCCAAACAAATTTGGCAAATTTTAACATTATCCCTCTTATCCCCTCTATTTACATGTGAGGTAAGAAGATAAAAGCTAATCAAGCCATTAATTAATGAGATTAACGGCTAAGATCTATTTTATGCTCTTACCACTCATGTGAAAAGAGGGGAAAGACCATCATTAAAACGCTCAAGAAATTTACTATAATAGTGAGTCCATAAATTTACTAATGATAGGCGTCCATAAATTTACTATGATAGTGGGCGTCCATAGATTATAAATTTACTTTGATAGTGGGCGTCCATAGATTAATAAGGATTACCTCATGTTGAAAGACCACATTAAAATTTTGATTTTAACCGTCTTGTCTTCAAAATAAGCCCGTCGATGGAAAATGGGTCCCCTAATAATGATGTCCTACGTAGACTTAATGGTAAAAACTCCATCAGCATTAAGACTCCGTCGATATCATTGTATGCATGTGAAGACAAATTTTAGCATGCTCCCTCTTTCCTTCCTTTTCACATGAGATAAGAGTTCATTATAAATTTGAGCCATTGATTTGATTGAGTAGTAGTCAGATTACCTGTTACCTTCTTACCTCCCAAGTGAAAAGAGGACGGCTAAGAGGACCATGTTAAAATCACTCATGCATGAAAGGTTAACCAGCATCAATCTCCACACCAATTGTAGCCACATTGTACATTTGTAAGATCTACCGAATTGAATATTCAGGCTGACCATATGCCCGATGCCACCACGCTCACGTTTCGCGTACCACATTATGATGTCTCGGGTATTGTAGATCTAGCTATAGGAATGTCCCTCCAACAATGTATCGTCCCAAATAATTATTTGTTGGCTATCAACAATACAAAATGAACCTCTATTAAAGAATGACAACTTGATCTTTCCTTTAAAAGGGTGGGTCGCTTAACCTGCCTCCTTGTACTAGAGTTTTGGAATGGAAATAGTTGTGTTGCAACGAGAATGATTGGCTTCTTCTTCTTCTCTTCAATCGACCGTATGCTCCACTATATGTCACGAATGTATTTGGGAATTCAAAAGATACATGAATTGACAATTTTAATTTCGGTAACATTTTGTAGATTATTTTGATTTCATGTTTTGCTGTTATTCCTATTGTTCTTGCAAAATCTGCTTATTAAAACAGATCTCGAAATACATTTTAGTGCTCTGATTTTTTCTTTTTTATTGTTTCAGAATTCCTAAATTCTTAATCTTTTTATTCAAATAGTACAGTTTAGAAAATACACATTTAAGTTTTGCTGCTCCAGTTTTCTAATCTTTAACTTTTGGTTCTGACTTGGATACCACTTATGTGAGACTATAACCATGCCATCATGAAAATTAAGCTCTTCATACGGAAAAAGAACAAACAAGTGGCTTTGATATTAAGATGTGCTCAAAATTTCTTGTATAAGAATCAGAGATAAAATTTGGATAGTAGTTGAATGGCTGAAAATATATCTTTCCTTTCTGAAAAAATACATACGATCCTCGTCATACAAATTATGGAAATGCATAATCATATAAAATATAAAATATTGACACACACTGACACATAATCAATAATGTAGGATATGGCAGCTGGTGAGTTATCTGTTGTGAAGTTGGAATTACCAAGGGCGTTATTTGCTTTAAGGCGGTGGATTAACCCGGGGGGGGCAATAGAGGTCGGCCAGATAAACCCCTTTGGTGTGCAAACGGAAGTTCTTAGTGAGTTTATGGCCCTAAAACCGGTGAAGTGTTACCAAGGCCAAGTTGAAGAATTTTATAGCGTGGAAGGAAGGGGGCCGGGGGGGCCCGGGGAAATTTAAAAAGGGTTGGTTCGTGACCAAACCGATGGGTTCTAACCCGGGAGGAAAACGGGAACCACGCATCCGCCTTTTTTGACCATAGTATAACCCTGGGGAAGAAGGAAGGCCATGTCGTTTCTTCCCCAACCTAACGAAAGAAAAAATTTAAAAAGGGAATAGAAAGAACCCCATCGTGGTGACCCTTGCTTGGTAATGAACCTAACTTTGGGGGTCCGGACTCGCGGAAGGGAACCGCACCCTGTAAGAAGAAATTATATTTTGGGCCACCCTTTGGAAAATGGTCCGCTTTGTCGATTTCCGGGCAAAACCTTTGCGGAAGCAGCTTCGGGCGGTAGGGAAGAAAAAGCAGGTACCGGAAGGCCGGCTTTGCAGAAAACGGATTAAAGGGTTGAAGGTTTTGCCAACCACCAAAAGGAAATCTTTTTGGCCTTTGTTGAAGGTCCCTAAAAATTGGAATTAAAATTGGGGAAAAATTTAAAACCAAAATCTTTTGAATGGTTCTTATTGGGGCTTCTCCGGGAAAAAATTAATTGGAAATTACCTAATCAATACCGAAATATATGCCATCCGGTAAGGGAGGGTCAAGCGTCGGTTTAGTGGTGCCCACCATCCTTTTCAATATCTGGTTCGCCCTTTTTAGGGATTGTCATTGGGCCCTTTTAACCTTTCCCTTTAATTTGGGCCTTTGTCCTAAGGTGCGGGGGCATCTCCATGGGCCTAGGGGGTTCATGGGTTTTTTGGATTATTTGGCCTTGAAAAGGTCTCCCTAAATGGGTTGAGGGGATTTGGAAAAAAAAGGGAAAAATAAAGGGGGGTTTTTGGAACCCCCAAATTCTCTGAACTCTACCTTGGTGACCCGTATGTCGATGTACACAAAACGTTGCGCTTCAAACACCGGGGCGGCGAGGATTATGTGAACACATCGGGACTTTCTTGGTTGGAAGCACGTTCGGAGGTGGACACTGTTTGTGGGAGCTGTACTTGTTATCGGGGACCATCTTTGACCGTATTGATTTGGAAAGGATCTGAGATAAATGGGAATACATTTTACGATTGACCAAGATCAAAAAGCACCAACCAAAATAGCGGTGTCGCTTTGATGCAACAACCGAGATGGGAAAGGACACATATTATGGTTAATAGTGGACATATGGGAACTTGACTACGGACATGATTTTAGGGTCCCTTTGTTTAAGTGCAAATGGGAATTTCGGGGGGGTAGGTAGACCAACATGCGGAATGGGGTGGATCTGAAAAATCTTGGGTACCTGCGAACCGTTCGTCCTAGCCAATGATGTCAGTTATCTATGTGAAGGACATTCGATGGGCCGAAGAAAAGATAAAAGGGCAAATACATCATCATGAGCCAAAGCGCCACATAGTTCTTTGGAAAAAGGGACATCGTGGGAGTGGAGGACAAAGGGGACATGTCTAAAGATTATGAAAAGTTTCATGAAATTCCTCCCTTTAAAGTCAAGGCTGACACATCCGATAAGCGATGAAGATTATCCATGGTTACGGCAATAAGCAAATGGCATTAGCGAAGAAAAGTGAAGACTTTCTCCCAATATTGTTCGTTTATGATACCATTATATTGGGTTTGAGTATGATACCATTGTTGTTTTTACATGCACATGCTATTGTTCAATTTATGATACCATGCCAACTTTCAACTTTTTGAGTTCATTTGAAATGTCTTATGGTTTTAAATAATTAAAAATAAAAATAATATTTTGTTTGTAAAACAAAATAAAATAAATAAAGAAGAAAAAAAAAAAAATGTGTTTTCAAATTTGAAAAGTAATGGCACTAACAGAAAGTTTATAATTTTCCTAAAACTAAAAGCAAAAAGAATTAAAAAATAAAGCAAAAACAAAAGAAAATAAATAATGCAGAAAACAAAACAAAAAACAACAATAAGTATTTTTTGTAAGTAGAAACAAAATAAAATAAATAAAGCAAAAAGAAAACAAAAAAAAAGTGTTTTCAAATTTGAAAATTAGTAATGGCACTAACAGAAAGTTTATAATTTTCCTAAAACTAGAAGCAAAAGATTTAAAAAATAGAGCAAAAACAAAAGAAAATAAATAATGCAGAAAACAAAACAAAAAAACAACAATAAGTATTTTGTTGTAGTAGAAACAAAATAAATTAAATAAAAGAAAGAAAACAAAAAAAGTGTTTTCAAATTTGAAAATTAGTAATGGCACTAACGAGAAAGTTTATAATTTTCCTAAAACTAGAAGCAAAAAGATTTAAAAAATAGAGCAAAAACAAAAGAAAATAAATAAAGCGAAAACAAAACAAAAAACAACAATAAGTATTTTGTTGTAAGTAGAAACAAAATGAATTAAATAAAGCAAGAGAAAACAAAAAAGTGTTTTCAAATTTGAAAATTAGTAATGGCACTAACGAGAAAGTTTATAATTTTCCTAAAACTAGAAGCAAAAAGATTTAAAATGAAAGCAAAAAAAAAAAATAAATAATGCAGACAAAACAAAAAAAACAACAATAAGTATTTTGTTGTAAGTAAAACAAAATAAATTAAATAAAAGCAAAAAATGCCACAAAAACAAAAGAAAATAAATAATGCAAAAACAAAACAAAAAAACAACAATATTTTTGTTGTAAGTAGAAACAAAATAAATTAAATAAAGCAAGAAAAATGCCACCTCTCTTTGGCGCATACAGCCACAGATCATTGTATCCTATTTGGGCCGAGATTCGGGCCCTGAGAAGCCAGAAGGTCCAACGAGCGGCGAAGAGAGCAGTGGCCATAAACCTGCAGTACAAAGGAGTTCAAGAGGGAGGCGGCGGTGGGGCTTATAAACCACTGCGGCTGCCCTCTCAACAGTGGGACTAAACTTTGGCCCGCCAGAGCGGCCTTGGGCCTGGTCCCGGTTGGTGGCACCAACCGGAATTAAAGGGGGCTTTAGTCGGTTGAAACCCTGGCGGACCAAAGGCCAGACTTCCGCTGGGCTGCCAAAGTGAGGCCTTTGGTCGGTTGGTGGCTCAGCGGGACTAAAGATAACATAATCCGGTTGGTGCCTGGAATATCCAACCCTATATATAAGTGGCACTGCGGTTTGCGATTTCCTTCGCCATTGCCCCGACAGCGCTTGAGCATCGCGCCGCCCGAGCTGCCCAGCGCCGCCCGCCGCTCCCCGCCGTCGCCGTCAGCATCCCATCGCCGCCAACCGTCGTCGTCGCCGTCCTCCACAAAACCTTCGCCGTCGTCGCCCTTGAGCTCTGCCCGTCGCCAGCTCCGCCTTGTCGCCGCCGCCCGCCCGCCGCCTTGTCGCCCATCGCCGTCGCCGTCGCCCGCCCAGCTCCGCCACAGCTGTGACCGCCGCAGCTCTTTTTCTTTCATTTTTATTAGTTTTCTTTTTTGTTCAATGTATATATATATATGTGTGTATGTATATATGTGGCTATATATATATATCGGCTCTGTTTTTTCATTTTATTAGTTTAGTTTTTTCTGTTCATATGAACAATGCATATATGTGTATGTGTATGTATATGTTCATATATGTTATATATATGTTTCATTTTATTAGTTTTTTTATTCATATATGTATATGTATATATCGGCTCTGTTCATATGTGGCTATATATATACAAAAGATAGATTTTTAGAAAAGTTCATTTTTCTGTTCATAGATTTTTTGTTGATATTAATTATTGTAGAATATGCAAATGTTGGTATATTCATATGAACAATGCATTAGGCAAAACCTTTGTTTTTTTGGAATTTTCTATTTGAACATTTTTTAAAACAAGCAATACTAAAAGAATGAGAGGAAAAGGAAAATAAGAAGAGGAAGAAAGGAGAAAAAGAGGAGAGGAAGAAGAGGAGAAATAAATAAGAAGAGAGAAAAGAAGAAAAAGAAGGAGAAGAAGAAAGGAATAGAGGAAAGGAGAAATTCTATTCTTTCTTCTTCTCCTATTCTCTTCTCTCTTTTCTTTTTACTTCTTCTTCTTCTTCCTTCTTCCTTCTTCCTTTCTTCCTTTTCTAATTATTTCCTTTCTCGAGGGAGAAGAAGAAAAGAAGAGAGAAGAAGAAAGAAAGGAAAGGAGAAAGAAGAAACTTAAACACGAGGGGGGTACGATACCCCTCCGATATGTATATGTATGTCGCGTGCGTTGTCGATATAATTAACCCCTCTAGATACAACTGCAGCACCCCTCGGCCTCTCGCTAACCAAAACTCTCGAGGACACCCAAACCCTAGAGAAAAGCGATGTTGCAGGTCTCCTCATACACCCTCATGGCGCTCCTACCCGACAAATTAACTCTCTCGTCGAGGCCACCCAAATTTATCAAGTTAAAAAAGCATTATCGTCGAGGCCACCCCAAACCCTTGAAGCTTTGTGTCGGCGACCCCAAACCCTAGAAGCAGCGTCGAGGCCACTAACATGATTCCTTATTGTGATTAGCTAGCTAGTTCTCGTTTGCGGTATGTACCATGTTTGAATAATAATTGACATGTTGTCAATATTTGCGAAACTATGGAGCACTCGAGAGCGAAGAAAGCGAAGCGATGTTGGAAATAATCGCAAATGGAAGTGATGATGTTGCGTCATTTCTCATCGACACCGTTGGTCGAGATGGATGAAGAAGAGGGCTATGATTATGATGGCCGACTCATTAATGCGGTACAAGAAGAGGACTATGTTCATGATGGCTCGGTGACACAATGGAGGTACAAGGCGAAGGAGACCGTGCGAGGCGAGTCACCGAACCGAGTCCGACCAGGTATATATATATTAGTTAAGCCCGTCTTGACAAGTTAATTGATGCATCCATTGTTTTGGTATGTACACATATTAAATACTGTCGTCTTTCTTCCTTATAATTTCTAGCCCTCCGAGATCGAGCACAACTTGGTGCAGGCGAGGCCGAAAAAGTTGAGCTCGGATGAAAAGTTTGAGATCATAGAAATCGCGCGACGGCGAACCGATTGAACCCATCAGGACAAAGGGCATTTTCTACTCGGTCGCGGGGTTCTTGGTAGGGCGGGATCGATCGAGCATCACAATGGTATAAGCACTGCTAAGGATGAAATGAGGTGTCTTATGTCAATGATATCTGAAAGAAGATCTTTGGAATGAGTGAAGGCAAATTTCACCCTACCGCGGAGGAGGATCCGGGAAGCAGTTAAAGAGCAATTAATCAAGTCTTGTGCTCTAAAGATGGCTGGCCTAATGAGGAGGTGGAGAAGAGCTGAACAGTTTGTCAAGAAAAAAAGACACCGAATTCATCGGCAAATATGAGAAGATCAAAGATCAGCGCCGCATTTGTGGCCCACAAGACATCGGAAAAGAGTAAGAAGATGTCGAGACAAACAAGAAAAATGCTGCGAAGAGGCGGCTTCACCATGCCGCGAGGTCGGTGGCTACCTCAAAGCCCGGCCTAAGTGGTCAAGGCTGAGCATGATCGCTGAAAAAGGATCGAACCGAGGCGATCGCTGGCCAAACCGTTGCGGACTTGTTTCTTGGGGCTGGCGGAACCTTGGACCTATGTAGGCGTGTCGATGAAGGAGCGACAGCTGCAAACACCAGTCAAGAAACGACAATATATTGATGCTCTTGCGCGGGGCGTTCCTTCAAGCGAGGGAGAAGGGCGAGCTCACAATGGCCCTTAGAATCCGAGCACCTGGGCGGACCGAGGCACGCCGGCTCACTTCGTGGAAGGTTGGTTTCGGGCCGAGGTTACAAAACCCACGAGAGGAGGAAGAAAGTGGAGCATGACCAAATCAGGCTGCTTGGAAGGGTAATGGGGCTAGAGGATCGAGAAGA